>VMDO01002194.1:0-127507 GCA_007922755.1 Pedetes capensis
AATCCAAATAATGTTTTATTGCTGCCTAAAAACAATATAAATTGCAATCCAAGACTTCCTTTTTAACCTACTAAGTATAGAATAGGTAGAAAAGAACTTTTTAACTTTTCATGAAATCCAAGCACTCAAAGGTAGTGATAGGCAGATTAAAGAATACTAAATATTTACAAGCAATTTGTCATATATTTATTTTAAAAACAACTGCTTGATTTATTGCTTTCATTTGTTCTGAATAGTCTCTAAAAAAGGAGAATCAAAAATAAGTAAAAGCTAACTAATGTAAAGTACAAAGTCAATATAGGTTCATTAATTCTAACAGATATACTACCCTGGTGAAGGATGTTGATAATGGGGGAGGCTTTGCATGTGGAGCAAGGGGTATATGAGAAAATCTCTGTACCTTCCTCCTAATTGTGCTGTGTGAATCTAAACCTGTTCCTGAAAAAAGAAGTCTTTAAAGAGGGAATCCGACTGGAGGTGTAAGTCAGTGGTAGAGCTCCAGCTTGGCATGAGCAAAGCTCTGAGGGAAGGCAGGGAAAAGAGGTGGGGAAGAAGAAGGAAAGGAGAGGAAAAAGGAGAAGAAAGGGAGAGAAAAAAATTAAGAAATACAAAAATTACATCTTAAGTATGCACCTAATTCACATTTTAACTTTAAAATGAGAATGAATAAGAGCATCTTTTTAAATTTAGGTACACCAAAAGAGTCTGGGAAAGGAGTCATCACTTGAAAGTCAAAAGGAAAATAGTCAACATCTTTAGAGTTGCATTAAAGTCTTAACAAAATGTTGACTTAAACATCTCTAAATGTGATTTTAGGATTAAACAGCTCTGAAGGATTTCAGTTTGCCATTCTTCTGAACTGATCAACTGGGAAAAGTCACCTTAAAAATTTGGGAGACATGAAACAATTTACAGAATATTAAGATACATAACTTGCTATATAAAAGAACTGTAAATGCTTAAGATTATATTCTTAAATTTCCAAGATTATTTTCTGTTGTCTTTTGTTTTTGTTTTTGAGATATGGCCTCATTAAGTAGCCCAAGCTGGCCTCAAATTCATGATCCTCCTGCCTCAGACTCTGAAGTTCTGGGATTATAGCAGTTTGCCACCATACCAAGGGAAATACTTTTTTAAAACTGAGGGAGGAGGTATTTTTAAGCAGCCCTGAGAATAACAATCATCACATACATTCTGCATGTGAAAAACGTTATCATTCTACACTATCACAAAAGTTAAATGTGGTTACTTGATTAGCAATAAATTGTGAAAATCCCTTAAACATGAACACACTGGAGTAAATGTCTTCCTAAATTATATAATTAATATTTAAAATATAAGGCATGAAGTATATGCTAGATCAATTGACTGAACAGTATGTACTACCTAATATTCTCATGTAAACGTTAGTTATGTCCAAATGTTTTCATAACCCATGGTATTAGTAATGCTTTAAGTTTGTCTGTTACTATAATAATTTTTATTTCTTCTATTTCCATTATTCCTTGAGATGCTTTCCAAGCCAAGTAATAAAAGGAAACTAAAACATGTAAGATCTTTATAATGTGGATATTTGAATTATCCATAAACATGAAAATAGCAATCAGAAAGATAATACTTGAAAACTGATTTCATAACCCAATTAACATTTAAGTCTACTGTATAAAGATAATTTAAGTGCAGTCATGTGAAATAACTTTTTCTTCTGAAAAATTTCCTTCATAACTTATTAGATAAATGTGTTTATATCTAAAAATTCTGTATATTTGATGGTAAAGAATTCCAAATATACATAAATTCAATGTGTGAAGGAAGTATTATGATGCAAATAAGGAGAGGTCAATAAGAATGGATTCCATACAGAATTTAGTGCAAATGATTATATTTTTCTTAGGTAAGATGAAGACTTTGAAAATAAGTATCAAGATCTATGTAAAGAAAAACTTACATGATTAACAAACATCCATCAGGAAACTATTACATAACAATACCCTTTTCCAAAAAAGATCTAATTTTAATTACTATCAAGTTCCTCTAAAGTAGCATCAAATGTTTAAGTGCTATTAAAAAATTATATTTCAAAAAAACTGCCAGTGATCTTTTCCAGGCAATTTAAATGTGTCACTCTACAACATAACCATAGATGTGATTTTTTAGAATTACTAATATAAGGAAACTGACAGGAGGATTAATTATTAGCAGTTATAAAAATAACTGCATTCTAACTGATGAAATAACCTCAGTAAGAACCTAGATTTTCAAATCTATGGTAACTATGTATACTTTTACTTCAATTGAGATAAATCTTTGTGTATTACACTAGATTCTTCAAGAATTCCTAAAACTTTATCCTATTTTACAAACTGAATCACCATACTTTTCAAATTTCAGTTAAGTATTTTGAGGAATACCCCTAAAACAGTGAACTATGATAATATGCTCAATTACTTATATATTTTTAAAATAAAACATTCATTATTGAACTCTATCAATGTGTCTCTATAAACAAGGGTCAGAATACAAACATTCATTTTTCCAACCATAAAAATTATCATTTAAATCACAATATTAGAATATCAAATGAAGACTTTAAATCATCAATGGTCACATACTATCCTCCAACAGCTGAATCTCACTTCATTTATCATGTCTAAAGACAAAGAAAGCGTAGAACCTACACGTGTTTCAACTTCAAGATTTAGACATCATAAGAACTATAGAAAAGTTTGATTATATTAATGCCAGCAAATTTTAAAGAGAATTATATAACAATAAATCTATAGCTGTATTTAAACACACATACATGTATCTTCATTATTTCATAGTAACTGAACTGCTTTAATATGCAGTTCTTTGCAGCCAATACTTTTTAAAAGAGAAAAAATTTCTGAGTACCTTAGTGAAAACTTTAAGTATTATTTTAAAGAAACTCAAACCATTTTTTTATTTTCTCATTAAAAGCAAGTTCAGAATACTTAATCTAATGGTACATGTACTAGAGCACATACAAAAATCTGTCATATATTTAAAATAATTTGCAAGGATTTTTGTCCAGTTGAATGTTTAAAATGTCTGTGTATGATGTATATTCTTGGATAACAAAATGATACATAGATATAATGGGAAAAAATTGAACATACATAAAATCTGGCGTGTTTTCAAAAATGCTTATACAGTAAAAATAACAGCTAAAATAAGAACTGTTTTTAAAAATTTTATATAATGGTCTTGAAATGCAACCTAATTCTATAAGGATTGTTCATGGGACATACCTATGTAGACCATTTACAATCACCTAATTATTACTTATCGCTACCTGGCTTACATCAGTTAGATTCTTCAAAAATAATTATTCATATGACTTATATGTAATTTATGTCAATCTAAAGAAAGTTCTTTAGTGAAGCATCATTTTCTACTGTCCTTTACATATATAGCTGTTTATAACCGAAGATGAATGCAAGTTAAATTAAATAATTTGCATAGATTTTTGTCCAGTTGAATGTTTAAAATTTCTATTAATGCAAACCAAATTAATGCAAGTTAAGTATTAAAAAGTAATGTTTACAATCTAGAAACTGTTAGCTATATATAAAAAAAATTACCAGCAATATATTTTATAAATCAGTGACACAGAAATGAATGTTTATCAACATGCAATTATTAAATACCTTAAATTTGGATGTCTCATGGTTCTAAACATTAACGTTGGTTAATAAAATGTGTAATATTTGAGTTTTTTTAAAAATCAAACATAGAAAACCAAACTATAACAAGGTATGATCAGACAAAGAAGAAAAGTGCTATTTTTTCATTCATCTATAAAACAAATTTATGAGATCGTAAAGAACAATTTAACAACCTAAAGAAGGTTCAAAGGGGGAAACAAGAGCCTGAGAGAAAATGGACTTATCAATGATGTTAGTCAGTCTAAAGAGAGAAAACAAAAAACAAATTAAAAAACCCACAAAATGCAGCTTCATTTTGCAATATAAAATAGAAGACATAATTCAATAGCTTGTATGTAGATTCTTATTTACACATTTAAACCCTGTTCCAATTCACAGATTATGCTGATCCTTCCACATGTGAACAGCCAATAACAACGGCTAGGCCTTCAGGAAAGGAAAACACACACCACATAGCAAGATCAGTAAGCTACCAAGTACTACAAGACCATAGATCAAAACAGAATGGTTTCATATGTTCCCATTGTTTACATTTGTAATTTGAAAATGATAGTCCTTGGGGAGGAGGGAGATTTGGGTGTAAATATTATCAAGAACATATCACACAGTATTAAATAAACATATCATTTTTGAGTAGAGATACTAAGTATTTCAGGGATGTATCTATGTCAGTCAACCTGTAGTATTAATAGCTATTCATTCAATTCTTTTTAATGTAGATATCCAGCCAAAATAAGCCTTTTGACTCCTAAGCCTCTTTATTTCTATTAATTCACTACAGAGAATTTATATTTCCATAGCTTCTTTTGATGAAACAGACTTGGCAATCTATAAATATCTTTTTTACTATGAAGAGATTAATTAGTAGAAAGCAATGAAAGAGAAATAGATATTGATTTATCATTTCCTGGGAAGCAATGACATTCTGTTTGACATTTAAGTATCTTTAAATATTATAACACAACATAAGCAACGGTGGACATTTACCCAAAGTAGCACACCAGCACATTTTAAACACACCACCTACAGCCGCCTTTAACCACATGTTTTTTTAAACTCAGTCTCTTAAAGAGACAGGATCCTTGGAGCAGCGCCCTATGCGGAAACACAGTTCTTAAATGTTTCATTATGAAGAATCCTCTCTGGCATTTCTTCCAATTAATTCTAGGGCAACATTATTCTATCTCATTTTACTGTGAAATAAAATGATTTTTTTTTATCTGAATCTGCAAATAACTAAAGGCAGAGAGAATAAAATAATACAAGGAGCTAGTGTGATTAGATGTATCTAAAATATGGGGAACCTATATATTTCTTACAACCACAGAATGTTTTACTTTTCTTTAATCCTAAAATGATCATTGCTTCTTCATTCATTTTTCCACTCACTCACTAGGCGGCATAGGCGACTGGGTAAGTTGTAAACCATAAAACCGGAAGCAACCAGAATGCAATTTCACTGCCGAATGAAGAGGAGGAAATGCTAATAACGTCAATGACTCTAAGAGTGAAATATCAAAGATTTCATTTTCTATTTAGGAAAAGATATCCTGGAAGGAGTTCATAAATTAGGTATCTTTCAATATACCCAAGGGTACATTTTTGTGAATCTATTAACATAGCTACAATTGAACTCCTCCGCAAGGCAAAAGGTGAAAAGGGGGGAGAAAAGTTTGGCTTACTTGGTGTACAAACACATCGACTGGAATATCCAAGGGACTTCCCTCTCGGCTTATCATGGAGATGAATCCAAATCCCATGCGCACATTGAACCACTTACAGTGGCCAGTTCCGCGCAAAACCTGGGATTCCTCCTCTGTCTGCTCTGGCAGCTTCCCGGGCTCTTCTCCACCACCTTTGCTTGCCCCGCCTGAGATGGAACAGGACAAAAAAAGTCAGTCTGTATTTCCATACTATGTTCATTGAAAGAGAAGAAAAAAAAAAATGCTTGGAGGAAAGGAGAAAGAATATAGAAAAAAGTTAGTAACTGGTTTGATCCCTTCTATATAAAATCTTTAAAATGAAAAGAGCTAAAAGGGAAGCGGGGGAAGGGAAAGCCACACTATTCTATCGATCACACCAACTTCCACGTTTCTGTACATATGTGTACTTTTTTCATTTAACTCCGTTGTTCAGCCACATATTACACCACAATACTCGATACGTTACTTGTACATTGCTGATTTTACACCAATCCAATTTACAAAGAGAAATTCTTAGCGAAACTATTCTCTCTGGCAGGCAGGAGGAAAAAGAAATCGAAATTGTGAAGATGGTTAGAACTAGTTGATGTACATGCGGCAGCAATGAATCCAGGGTTATTTGCAATGTACATTCCCCTCCCCCCCATAACTTTCAATTAAAGTTGGGGTGGAATGGGGGAGGGGGCAGGTGTATAAAAGTTTTCT
The DNA here is from genome assembly GCA_007922755.1 of Pedetes capensis. Classification (NCBI taxonomy): domain Eukaryota; kingdom Metazoa; phylum Chordata; class Mammalia; order Rodentia; family Pedetidae; genus Pedetes; species Pedetes capensis. Next base: position 6,098 of record VMDO01002194.1, read on the forward strand.
TGGGCTCACTAACTGAAACTGCGCTTAATCACACTCACACAATTCAAACAATAGCCCCCTGAAAGCTTTTCAAGTTGTGAATCAGTGTGGGCGGTACAAAACATTTTTGGAGATCTATAACAATAGGTTTGCGCAAAGCCCCATTGCAGGATGAGGGGTTGAGAAGGTAAGGCCCAGTATTAGGCTAAAGGGAGAAGGAAGGATGGGCAAAGAAGGGTGAGAGAGGGGGTGGAGGGAAAGAAAAGAATAAAGAAAATCACAGTAAAACAATAGAAAAGAAAATTAACCTTCGGCCATGTTGCCCCTCCGGCCCTCAGCTCCAAACTCGTGAGATGAAAACTTTCCCTTTGGAACGGAGTGGTCTTCTGCATCAATCTAACATCTTGATTTTGTGCGATCACAAATTTAGCTCGCATGGTCTAATGTGCTTTCCTTCTTTTGATTTTTTTTTTCTCTTCTCTCTCCAGTTTCTGGCCCCCTGAGCACACGTGACTTTGTCAATTACATGCTTTCTTGCTACTAATTTCACCTCGGATCCTTAAGGGGCTGGCAAGAGGAAGAGATAACCAATCGCCATTTCATCTGTGCTGACATCAAAATAATTTATGAATGAACACGAAAAACTCGAACATGTTATCTTAAAGACAATTTGGAACGCTTCTTTATGATTAATCAGAATGTTGATTTCGTGCTGCTATTTAAACACAATGGAAGGTGCTTGTGAATCAGTGATTTAGAAAAAAGGCAGTCATATATATGCACAAGCATGCCCTACACACAAACCTATCTAAATAATCTCATAAGGGGCAGCCATTTAAATAAAGCAACTGATGTTATTATTCCCCCCCTCCCCAGGAATTGCTAGGAATTCAGCTACTCCATAGCAGCAAACCTCTTTGGGACACTAATATTTAATTTAATTCTTAGAGAAAAATATATAATTTACAAAAGACCAAAGCAAACCTAATTACATCCCAATTAAACTTAATACATATATATGTTAATGTTAACATACACCTTCCAAAAAGCAAAAGCATACTATTACCTAATTGTGTCCTGAATTTTTTTTTCCAATTTAACATAAAATCCCACCAGAAAAATCACTATTACCTTCATGTAGTTAAAATGTGCTAAGGTTTATAATTTCAAAACATTTTAAAGAGGACTGGTAAGGAATTGTATTTCGCAGGTTTCTCCGCCATCTCTTTCCGGAGGAGGAGATGTGATTAATGACTTCCTAAATAGCAGCCCAGTTTTCCAGCCTAACATAGAGTGAACCTCAATCAGTGGCGATTGTTCCCCAAGAGCTAGAGACTTATGGCTGGAGGGGGAGGGGAGCGGCGGGCTGGGAGGTGAAGACGAGCCGCCAGGAGGGGTGGCCGCAGAGCCAACCAAAGAGGTGGGGGAGAAAAAAGCAGGAGCTGGTGGGGGCTGAGGTGAAGAAAGAGGGACGCCTGGGATAAAAAAGGTAAATTGGAATAATATTGGCTGAATCCTGACATTTAAAGTCCACAACTTAGTGAGTAGAAGAGTCAAATAAAGAAAAAAATAATTTGGCTCCTCTACTCCCTTCACCGCTGACGCCCAGTTGCAAAATCCTTACTTTTTACTTTTCACATTGGTTCAAAAGATTGTTATTATGAGCTGCTGATATCAATATTAACCCCTTTATCGAATAGTCCTTGAAAATATTATAGATTAACTAAAAATGCTTTACTTCCTTTAAAATATGAAATAACATCGTCTCGAAACATTAAGTCTTTCCCCGCCCCGCCTTCCCTATTCTTAAACAAGCAGTTTAAGGAAAAACCTGTACCCATACCACTTCCCTTCAGAAGAGCTACAGCATACCCTCCCCCAACATGCCCACAAACCCCCTCCCCGTCTTTGCAAGCAAGCCCTCATTTGAACAGTATTTCACACAAACCAAAGTGTTGGGATTCTGAATGGAAAAGCTATTGAGAAACCTACATACACCTATTAGAACCTCTTTCTCATATTAAACAACTAAAAAAGTTAAACTTAGTTCAGATCTGCATTGATGCATATAAAAATAAAGATTATTTTCAGCTGTTTGTAATAAATAGCATCAATCAAAAGTGATCAATTTGGAAAAAATGTTCATTGGTTTATCTTTTGTTGTTTTCAAGAAGGAAAGCAGGCTTTTATTTTGAGGAAAATAACAATGTGCTAGCTGTAAGGAGAACAGAAAAAGTGTAAAAATAGAAATGATTTTGCAAGTGTAACAGAAGCTCCACACTCTGAAAAATTTATTTGCTTAGAAAACATTTACTAGGCATTATTTTAATATCAGAAATTGAATATTATTAAGCTTATTACATAGACATAAGGTGGCATTAAATGTCAGACATTACATGTAATCTGAAAAACTAATTTAAATAACTCTTATTTTGTAAAGAATTACTTTTAAAAATCAGCATCAGGTATCAGAGAAAAATGATCTAAAAACCATTCATGTAAATTGAGATGAAGTGCCATTGTTTACAGAAAGGTAATTATCATAAAATTCACAGGCCAATACAGTTTGGTTTTTTCAATAGTCACAGTAAATATTTTATCTACAAGTTTGTTAGAAAAGTTTACTAAAAATCAGAAATAATGTGTAAGTGGATTCTGAGTCCTTGTTTAAATGTTAAATTTGACATAATTCAAACCTATCATGTAGATGAGAAGAACAGAATACCATAGCTGAATATTTTGAATGGTATAGTTATAAGATTCAAAGTTGTGCCTGATTGGGGGCCTCCAGTATTAGAGGAATTAAGGTAGGGTTCACTGGACTGGTCACTGGTGTCAGAGGTTATCGACTCATTCATTTCCTGAGAGGGACATCAGCCTTTCAAGTTGTGTAGAAGGGTTTTTCCAACTGGGAACCCTGAGAAATCCTCTAAAATTCATTCACAAAGAATTTAAGGCAAATGCATTTACATACCTGGGGGGTGGGTAAAGAAAGGGGAAGAAGTAAGGGAAGGCTAGAGAGAAAAAAGAAAAGAGGGAAGATTTGGAAAGGGAGAAAAGTGAAGGAAAGAGACACAGGCTCTCACCTACCAATTAAAGGAGGTGACATTGTCTTTTAAATAGATTTGTCTTTTTTGTCCCCTCTCCACATCTTTTAAACTTAAGATCCTTTTATAAAAACTGACCAAAAGCTCTTAAGGCTCATAGAGTGCTTCTTTCACATAAAACGGTTCTTTCAATCTCTTACTATGCTTTCCAATTTGTCACCTTCCTTAAGTCTTCTGGTTTTAATTTTTTTCTCATTTCCTACTTGTTTTTAATGCCAGAAAGACCTGTGTTTGACTCAAAACGCATGTTTTATACCTGTGAAAGCCAAATGTTTCATAGTTTGATTTATCATAGTTCTTTCAAAACGTCTTTAAAAGGAGTTCAAGTAGCAACAAAGAAGGGTCCATATCGGGGAGGGGGAGAAAAATCAAAGAAATAATCTATCATATGCCCTTTGGGTATTACAATCTAAGGTTTCCCCACCTAAAAGAGGAGGTATACATTTTCTCACCCCCACCCCCACCAGTACAATGCAAGGAACCAGAAGAGGTGCCAGAGCCCACCGAGGTTGTTTTCATCTGTATGGAATGAGTGATTTCTACTAAAGCAGAAACAATGCTTTGGTTCTTCTTAAAACTAGGGGGAGGGACTAGGGCACTACTGTGAGTGACTCCACCCGTCCTCTCCTCCCAGCAAATAAGACCAGGTTTGCAGCCCCAGCATGGTCTTTGCAGCCCGCGCCCCAGGGTCTCTGAGACTCTGGAGACAGCTTCACCCGCCCCTGCAGCACGCCAGCAAATCTGCCTCTTTCCCTGCTCCTGCAGCCTCCAATTTCCTACCTTTCTTCTGTTACTTCTTCCTTTATTTATCATACTACTACGTCCTCTCTAGAAGCCCAGTCATTCCAAAGGCTGGTGATGTCTCACTAATTAAGGGATTTTCACATTTGTCATCTTTCCCCAAGCACAAACAAAAGAACCCCTTGCCTTCACTACAGCAAAAACACTAAAGCACAATCTAGTGTTTTTACTGCATTTCCACACATGTACCAATTATAACTTGGTCTATGAGATTTCCAACTTTATGAGATGCCAAACCTTTCAAATCTAAGATAAGGTCAAGAGGAGAGGGAGCCAGGAGAACTCAAGAAAATGCCTGTCCCCACCCCCCACGAGGCCATGCCTAAAATGGAGCTGTCTTCAAACAGACCCGGCGCGCTCCTATCGCAAAGCCACGAAAAGAAAACATCGCGGTGAGCCTTCTGAGAATCAGGAAAAGCAGTTGGCGGACGGGGTGGTGGGGGTGGGGGGGGTGGACGCGTGGCCAGGTCGATTTGGGGGGACCCCTGTCTATCTTGGTGTGCTCTCTCCCGCGTAAAAGCTGACGACCCGCACGTCGGGGAAAGCGATCCCGAATGCACCCTTTCCACTGCGTTTCAGTAAACTATTTGGCAATAACTTTTAACACTCTTAAAACATAGAATCAAATGAAAAGGAGTACTCGTCTGGGTGTGTTGGTAGAGGCACTTCAGAATCTGGGAGCGCTTTGTTTTTGTTTCCGAGAGCAAAATTCCGTTCTCATCTCATTTAATTTTCTTATCTGAAGACAAAATGCCGTGGCTTAATACAATTGTTCCTTTTAGAATTTTTCACAGCTGTAATAAATCTCTTCAATTTTTCCTTAAACAACTTCTGGAACTACAGAAACACATTAGCATAAATTTTAAGTTTTCCATTCAAATTAACTTCACATTTCAAAAATCAAAAGCATTTGCAAAAGCTTCCTTCTTTTGTGGTCCATTACATTTCAAGGCACTTAGGCAACAAAATTAATTCAGAAAATGGGCATTATTTTAAGACTACGATTTGTAGAAAATCTTTTTAAAACAACTGGAACACCAAAAATTTGTTATATTTACATACTTATCAGCCAATAAAAAGGAAAAATAAAAATTTTATGATTATTCCTCCAAATATTTTCCAAACTGTTCAACAAATACTTCCCTAAATGATTTCAATTAAAATAGTAATATAGTAAATCATGTAGTAAGAAGTTTTACATTACTTTGCTCAAAATAGCACAAAACAAAGCTTTATGATTTACTTGGGAAACGAAAGTCACCGTTTTTCACCTGTACTACTTAAATATGTATGGTTCATAATTTAAAGATCTTTTTGCAGTAAAAAAAATCCTGAGTCTTTTGTGAAAAAAATATCTAAATAATGTACATATAAAATTATGTCTCCTTCCCATAAAGTCGTGAACAAAAGAAATGATGAGTATGGACCATCTCCCAGAATTATTTCAATATTTACACTTTGAATTTATTTGGAGTGAAAGTGCAGGTATATCAGAAATAGGAAGAATAAGAACAGTGGGGAATAAAACATAAGAGTGAGAAGAAATCTTTGGGCTTCAAAGATGTCTGTGTACAAGCAAAATTGTGGAGAAATTAGAGACTACAGCTAGAAACTGGAGACTACAGTTCTGATCCCATTCACTAACTTTGTGGCTTTGGGCTACTAAGCATCTCTGTTCCTCAGTTTCCTCATCTACAAAGACAGGAGATAGGACCCATTGATATTCAAAGTTTTTCAGCTTAAAATGTAACCTCTAGAACCTTTGCTTTGGTGAAAGTGGTACCTTTCCTCTCCAAACCTTTAGTCACAGGGAAACACGGACATGAAACTTCATTAGTCACCTAACACATTGGTGTTAACATTATTTCCCATCAGAAAAGAAAAATGTCTCTGGGATGCTCCCAATTTGCTCCCCTCAAATTGGAGAAAAACCACAAAACCACAATCAATAGTAAGAAACTAGTTAATAATATTAAAATACTATAGCAACTTTTGAGAATCTTGTTTTTCACAATATCTATTAGAGCATCATCTCCATATTAAAGGATTTACTCTAGAAAAAAGTAAAGTGTTTGTCAAAAACCAATACCTATCCAGGTGTCCTGTGCACACCTATCATCCCAGTAACCAGGGAGGCTAAGGCAGGAGCAACATGAGTTGGTCAGAGGCAGCCTGTGCAACTTAACGAGACCTTGTCTCAATATAAAATATAAAAGAAGGGCTGAGGGTTTAGCTCAGTGGTGGAGCAGTTGCCTCGTATGTCTGAGGCCCTGGGTTCAACCTCCTAGTACCACAAATAATAACAGTAGTAGTAGATGTTGTTGTTGGGTGCTCTCAAGTTATGTCCAACTCATAGAGACCCTCATAGGGTTTTTAATGGCTAATTGTTTTTCAGGATTGCCTCAGGAGTGGATTGCCTCCTCCTTCTCCCATTTTTGGGTCCTTGGTGCTGAGAATCAAACTCAGGACCTCAGAGACTGCAGACCAGCACTCTATCAACTGAGCTAAATCCCAGCCCAGTAGAAGTAGTAGTAGTAGTAGTAGTAGTAGTAGTAGTGACAGTAGTAGTAGTAGTAGTAGTAGTAGTAGTAGCAACAGCAGCAGTAGTAATAAAGCCATATGTATCACAGCTTCCTCCATTAAACCTTTTGATCCTTACTGCTTTTCTTTGGCTACTCACAATCTTTATTTGATAAGCTGAATAACAGAATAATGTCATTTTATTCATACTAATGAATGCTCATAAACTTTGCCATATCACAGCTCTTCATGTGTTTTCAAAGGAGTACTGAGTCAAGACTGAGACAAGATAGTAAATTCATCATGGCAGAAGCCAGAGTAAAATAAATTATAAAATTGTTACTGAAAAGTAGTATAGCATGTTATCTTAAATAATATAAGAAAATATACTTCTATGTCAAAAGTCTAGGTTTAATATGCTAAAAGCTCAAATGGTTTAGTTTTGCAGTGGGATAAGCAAATTTTGATACTTGTACATGAAAAGCAATATAAATGGAGTCACCTGGATTAGGGAAATTCTCTTAAAAAGTCTAATATATTATATTGTGCTATTTATGTTAAAATGAATCATTTGAAAACAGCACCATGCCTGTATTTTTAGTTTAATTCAATATATACTTTAGTTCCTATTGGCAATCACAAAAATGAATAAGCCATAGATATTTTTCATTTATCTCCAAAAATATTTAAATATTATCTGGCTTGCTTGAGTTATGAAAAAGGGATCACAAAATCCAACACTGCAAAAATCAGGGGGCGGGGGGGAGGAGTTACTTAGATGTAATCCAGGTAGTTCTGGTGGGAAAAGCAAGTTTTATAGTTGGAGTTTTCTGCATGGAGGAAAGTAGAGCATGGTGCCCATCTTGCCAAAGTACAAAGTAAAAATGGAGAAATCTTTAGAGCTCACTAAGTTCTCTCATATGCCTCTGGTGGGATCTTTTAAAACAATATTTAAGTAAAATATTTAATTTAAAAAACAGACTAACCTGGGGCTGATGAAACCTGGTTGAATGACCTCATCTTCTTCTGAAGAACCTAAAATCAGAGAGCTCAAGTCAGTACTACATTAATTGCCTATTTAATTGCCTCTTCTTCAGCTTAATGGCTCATTAGAAAGTAATAAAATGCCCAGGTTTTGACTCTGTGAAGTGACCTGTAAACTTTTTTTAACAGTTTAAGACAGTTTAAGACAAGCAAAATTAGATAACCAGTTGGTATAAATTTGCTTTTTATTTCTCTTAAAGGACATTGGTTTTAAAAGTATTTAAAACAAGAACATTTAGATGCAGTTAAAGACCAATTTCTTGAACAGTGTAGTTCTAAATTTTTTCATATTTAATTTTACACTTTAATTCAAGAATTTCAATATTTTTCAACCACAGTTAAAACCTACCTACCCTACAATATTGTTTGAATATTTTCTTCATATATCCTTTAGACGATGAATCATGAGAAACTAATTATGATACTGTACCACTGACATTGGGTCTCTGTTACATTCAAATAGTTTTTGAGAAAAAATTGACTTAATAGTACTACATTTAATCACTAAGTATATTTAAGTTTATTTAATATGCATTACCCTAGGTTTTAAAAGGCAAAAACAATTTTTATTTTAAAATACAAGTATCGCTGTTTCTAGTATAGCCACCAGCTGATGCCAAAACCCAATGAAACTTCCAATAAATAGGCCACACAAGTAATAGAACTGGAAAGAGAAACTCCTGGTAGTCACTGAACTATAGTTTTTATTCTTGGATTAGTTATGAAAGTGAAGAAAATAGATTGATTTGAATATGTACCCACTCACCTGCTACCACCCAGAATTGTCTGTCTTTCCTTAATTAAGTTTTAGACACCGTATCTACTATATAAACCCACAAAATGTAAAATATTCTATGTAAATTCTTTAAGTTGCAATCTAATTTTCTTCTCAAAATGAAAGAGGCTTTTCCAAGTACAGACTTCTACTGACTGTTGACCCAATATTCTTCTTACAAAGAATGACAATCCCACTAAGATTTGAAAAGAATAGAGGAAGGTTGTGAACAAAAGGCATGTGAACCTCTGTACATTAAACCTTTCAGTTATCCTGTGTTTACAACCAAAAGACACAAAATGGCACATCCTAACATTAACAAGGGCTGGGATTTAGCTCAGTGGGTAGAGCACTGCGCTGCAGTCTCTGAGGTCCTGAGTTCAATTCCCAGCACTGCAAAAATGGGAGAAGGCTCTGGCAATCCATTCCCAACACAATCCCGAAATAGTCAGCCATTGAAAACCCTATGAGGGTCGCTATGAGTCGGATACCGACTCGACAGCACCTAACAACAACAACAACAACATTAACAAACTTACTATTAAAACCTGGCTGGGATTTAGCTCAGTTGGTAGAGTGCTGCGCTGCAGTCTCTGAGGTCCCGAGTTCAATTCCCAGCACCGCAAAAATGGGAGAAGGACCTGGCAATCCACTCCCAAGGCAATCCCGAAACACTCAGCCATTGAAAACCCTATGAGGGTCGCTATGAGTTGGATACTGACTCGACAGCACCTAACAACAACAACAATTAAAACCTACTGAAACAGAGCTTTCCTTTATGTTGAGCCTGTATCTAGTCTTATTTTGTACATTTGGTTTGTATGTGGGCATATTACTCTACATAAATATTTTGGCAAAACATTGGTTTATGTCTTTTTATTCTAATAACCCATAGTCTATGCTTAATCTTCACTATCTGCTTATATTTACAGAAAAGCTCAAATCAACATATTTTAAAGATGTATAAATATAATAGATAAGATTTGTTAAAAAATGAATGCTTTCAAATAACTTGGATAAATTATAAATAGGTTTAAAAAAGTCAAAATCAATGTAAGAGAACTGACTAAATAATGTAATTTAACTCAAGCCCTCTAACTATAGCTGAGCGTGGCAGGACATGTCTGCAATCCCAACACTTAGGAAGCTGAGGCAGGAGGATCACAAGTTGCAAGCCAGTCTGTGCCACACTGAGAGTCTACCCCCTCCCCCTCAAAAAAGAATAAAAAATAAAAACAAACAAAAAAACTTCTGAGATTTTGGTGTTCAAAAAAAGAACCAGGCAACTTGAATGATAAAGATGTCCATATTTTTCACTATCCAAACTTACATCAGATGTTTTTGGTTATTAACAGTTTTAATATCAGCATCCCTTTTGATAGGAAAAAAATGGAATTATTCCACAGACAACTCATATATTCATTGGTACCTGGGTTTTTGTGTGTTTTTTCTTTGTAGGTGTGTGTATGTAAGGGGGTGCCTGGGACCAAAAAAAGGTCCGTGAGCATGACAGTCTACCACTTAGCTACATCCCCAGTAATGCTAGGTAATGGTTTAAAATTTTCAAAAATAAGAGTTAGTAAGTAGAATCAACTGTAAACATGGGTTGCAATCACCCACCTGAAACTTACTGAACAACTATAATAGGAATGAGATGTTATATAAATATTTGAAATATAAATATTCATTATAACATTGTTTGAAATAACAGCAAATTAAAACAATTCCTTAAATGTATAAATATTCCAAAAGCAGCTATTCATATTTCACACATGGGTTTATTTACTTTTCAAATTCATGGTACACTGTTTCACTTAACAGAGTTCATTAACTTTTATTAGAAAACAAAATCTCATTCAAACTGTGAAATACTGGAATTTACTTCTCTGCCCCTTCAATAGACTAGTCCTTGTTCATCATTTAGATCCCCACCTAAAGCTTTTTTCTTACTTTTTCTGAATGCAGTGCCTCTACCATGTAATACTGGACTGTAATTTACTGTAATAGCCTGTGAAAAGATGTGCTTTCTCCTAACTTAACTCTGTGCTCTGTAGTGGCGGAGACTGCAGTATATTTAGCTCATTACTGAAATCCTGGTGTCTTTTGTGTTCAATATGTATTTTTAATAAATCAATGTCTTAATGAATTTCTGTACCTGGAGTGTCTAGGATGTCTTTTATGAAAAAAAAGAGGACTTGTATACAAAAGGAATAAATCGTTTCATAAGAAAAAATGTGACAGGCAACTGTCACTAGACTACTATAAATATAAAACATGTATATATAAAGTAATTCCAACATTATCTTATTTTAAATAATAAGAACTGGGAATATAGTCCAGTTGTAGAGCAATTGGCTATCATGAACAAAAAGCTCTGAAGTTCAATTCCCATCACCACACACACACACACACACACACACACACACACACACACACACACCGGTTTTCTTACACTGACCTCTAAAAGAATGATTAATATGAATTAAACCCTCATTGTAATTATTCTTTGCAAATTATTTAACATACTAAATTTGAATGCTACCTAAGCAAAATCAGGACAAATTATTTTACAATTTTACTGAACATTCTAATGTAATTTTAGATATAACTGGACACGTTGCTTATGTTGTATCCAGAGGTAAAGAAAATAATCTATTAAACATGAAATATAAATTTTACATGTAACTTTATACAGTAAAGTCTTAGGTTACTGCAGTTTTAAAACATGAAGCATTATATCTGGTGAAACATTTTGAAATATTTTAATAAGAAATTTCACAAGACTTTAGGAAAAAACATTTCAAAGTTGCATTTTTTTCGTATTTACAAAGTATATGATTTTACTTATAATACATTACATGAAACAATTTATTATTTGTAATACTCTGGAATCAGGTGAATTTAACTTTCTCACTCATTTTACAAATTGAAATTATGTGGGTTGCATATAAGATATGAGCAGGTTTATCACTCTCTAACAATTTCACTCAACTAGCAGATTGTACAAAGGCAAAGATCACGTGCAAATGTTAAGATTGTACGAAGGCAAAGATTACATGTCAAGATTGTATGAAGGCAAAGATCATGTACAAATGTTAACTGCTACATAGAATTCCTTAAGTTAAATATAAACATAGTTGTGCCACAACTGATCCATAGCACAGCTAGTTTTGCCAATGCAAAATATTTGTACTTTCCAACACAAAAAGCAATAATTTTATACAATAAAGCTCATAGGTAAGTCACTGCTTAGATCACATTAATAGAAGAAAAACATTTAAAGCAACAATAATTTTAAATTAAGAAAAGAGTCAAAATAGCAAAATTTCTGTCTTTAAAAAGTTAAACACTATTTTTTGAAAGCCTACCATAACTTTAAAATAAAAAAACTTAATGTAGCTTCTTGATACAGAGTAAATAAAATGAGTCCAAGTAAAACTGAACAGTTGTATTTAATTACAATTTTAACCAGAAAATTTAGTTGACATACAAGTCTTAATATACACTGTTAATGGTTAAAAATTTATATTACCAGAGATATAAAAATTTAATAAGAATTTTTAATGCATTCTAAATATTTTCAATAACTATTTTAAAAGACATTTCAATACAATGAAGGTACACACTTGTTTTAAAGGTTGCTCATGATTACATCACTGACAATGACCTGATGGTGCAATAAATGTAATATTATATAAAACTAATAGTATTTTAACTATCAGATTAAACAGACTAATGTAAAAAAATTTACACTTTTTTCTAAAATTTTCAATCTACAAAAAAAGTAGTCTATTTTTATTCTACACATACATTCCAGAATATTTTAGTTGAAAGGTTTTTGAAGATTCTAAACAAATGTTGCATAGAACTACTTGAAAACCATAAAAGTAGCATTTCAGTTCTTGTATACCTAAATACATCTATTAAAAAAATACTGATTTGAAAATATCTAGACAATTTAAAACATGTTTTTTCACCATTAGTACTAGTTAAGTCCTTCTTTCTATATAATTAAGCTTTTGTTCAGCCATGAAAAAAACTAGAAACTGATTGCTTGAAAATGAGCTGCATGCCCTGTGTCCTGGTTTGTCACCTTTGACCCTTAATTTGATGATCCTGCATATCAACCCATTCTATTCTTATAAAATAATGTCAAAATTCTATGCTTAAAATAGGACTTTTTGCTGAAATAGTAAATGTATTACAACATTCCTTTACAGGTAATTTATAGTTGTTTCGTACTAATGTTCACCTCACTGTTGTTGCTGTTGTTGCTAGGTGCTGACAGAACACAATATATTACTGAAAGCATTGAAAGCCTCATTTGTCCTGCTTCAAACAGAAAATTTCCACAAAGTGCTAAGTCAAGATCCCTATGGTTTCAAAATTCATATTCTTCTCTTTTTAGAAAATTGTTTATACTATTGTTTGTAGGTAGAATTTATTTCATGAGTGATTCAATTTGACTTGATAATCACATATTTTGATGTTAGTTTTGATGTGCCAGAATATGAACTTGAATCAAAAATTGCAAACAAAAGTTTATACTCAACCTTACAGTATTATCACCTAGAATTGTTCAGTTTTTGAGATAACTCATTGGTTGATTAAGCTAGTTTTAAAATCTTATCATCTCGAGGTGGCAGCTTTCAAAGATAGAAAACCTCTAGAACTGATCCTACTGATTTTACTGATATTCAAAATCAATGTTGTATAGTAAATTAATACACTTTAAGGATAAAATTTCTCTTACCACAATTTCTGGATGACTGCAATTCAACTAGGTAAAAAGAATTAAAAATTAAAGTATGTACAAAATATACATATGTAATTGTATACATTTATATCTACAATTTTATATAGTTGTGATACTACTTGTACCTGTACACAATTTCTGTGTACAGTTTTCAGTTAGATTGAGCAGTGACCAATATGGCTGTCTTGATTCAGCACTATGGTCAGCGACTTCATAGAGTGTCACTGTATCACAGAAATTTAACTCAATACTATTATACATGTATGTGGTGGCTAAGTTTCTTATACCAATGTAACTCTACTTATTACATATTCCTATATATGTTTGTATAAATCAATCTTAAGTATCTGAACATAAAGAATTTTCATTGTTCTTCATGGCAAGCTAGAAATTCTTCACCTTGTAGTTCATTTAAAAAAAAACACACCTATTTGTTAAGAAAATATAGTCCCTTTAAAAAGCGAGACAATCAGGTAATAGTTCTAAAGCATTTAACTATAAAAATTTTGAACAATTGAGAATTCTAAAAGAAAACTAAATTCTACTAAAACATACCTGACCAAATATTTTAATAACCCTTTCATAATCAATAGCTTTCATTACTTCTAAGTTGATTCATCCTTATATCCCCACTTTTCTTTTTACTTAATCAATTTGACTATAGGTTAAGATAAAAGTTTATAGATCACTTCCTGACCTGAGCATGCTAAGACAGTCTCCAAACTTGGCAGCACTTCAATTATTTTAAAGAGACATCTGTCTCTATACCTTAAGTCTTTTATATATACATGCTTTATTTAATAATATACTTTGTTTTAACCATGATTTGTAAATCATGATAGCAACATGTTACAAATTCCAAAAGTGAAAAAATTAGATACAAGCATCATTAAAGTTTCAGGCATGTAAAATCTGCTTAATTTTTTGTATCTTCAAAGTTAACACAAGAACAAAAACTTTAGCTCCACAGTACTTTCTAAAATTCTGGTTGCTTTTTGGAACTCACATCTGCAACACCCTTTAAAGTATAAGTCATTCTAAAAACTATGAGTACAACCATTTTAATCTCAATCTGCTTCTGCTTCATTTACAAAGACTGACCATATCCCCTCACATACCCAGTAGATTTTGTATTGAACTCTCAATTTCACAACTTTTCATTCTTTCTAAAAGAAAAATATAATAAAACATTCTACAATCTGAAAAGGATTAATGGGAATATAATTATTGGATCATTTGGTTCCAGATCTATTGGGAAATACCTATGAACAGTTCCAAATAACCAATATCCTTTACATATGGATTGCAGTAATTCATACAATAATTTGAGAACTGTTCCCCAAATGGACAAGGATCCAATCATTAATCTAAAGGGAATACTGATTATTACATGTTCTTTTGTCCATTCATGGACTACTTCCTCATCAAATCTACGGAAATCCATAGCAGGAAAAAATGGCATAAATCCCACTAATTTACATTTTTTAAAACACACATATTGGCATAATATCCAAGAACCCTAATTTTTAAGATTTCCTTAAAAGCTTTTATAAAATTAAACAAAATTGTGATGGTTTATAATTTATTGGACTTAAATTTTCCCTTTATTAAAAGTATTTTTGCATTATCATCTACCAAAATATGGTAATAATCTGCGCAAAAAAAATGAAGAATTTCATCATTAGAGTAAAATATCACTCTAAGTTATACTTTTCCAGCAATGCTGTAAGATGTTTTATTCATTCTAACACTAGTTGTCATGTGTAATTCTGTCACATTTGTGTTCAAGAAATAAAAACCACAATGTAACAAGAACATAATGTATTTTCTCCTGCATTAAAAATTATAGGTATTAAAATCCTCACGGTATAATTTACGTCTATCAACAGTAATATTACTTGTTAACCTTAAAAACCTACGGATGAAAACAAATCCACAGAAAGAACTGAAGGCAACTCAAGGATAACACAGACACCTAAGATTTCGTCCTGTGCCACCTGAAACAATTCAAAATGGCGGACTTACTATTACTTACATTTAAGAAATTCCCACAAGGACACTAAATACATGCTGTAAGATGTTAGTCGAAAACAGTCAATGTTTACCAACGTACAATTAAAAATAAAAGTTTTTGGTGTACAAATCCAGGTAAGGCACCCACATCCAGTGTTGCAGTAGTTAATGCTTCTGCAAATGTAACATTTCTTCTCTGGTTTTGCCTTCTCAAAAATAACTTAAACCCCTGTGCGGTTTTCTCCGTTCTCTTCAAATCAATAATTTTAATTCACGAATTAAACCACAGACACCAACGCAAAAAGATCCCCGACGCCTGCCAGGTACAAAACAGCTCGGTTTGCCGAGAATGCGAGGGGCAGGTGCGGACGCCCCCTGGCGGGCGACCCGCGCTGGAGGCGCCTGCACCGCACTGGCTGCGCGAACCCCCCATGGGGACCCCAGAGCCCGCACCATTGCACCCCGGGTCGCCGCGCCCCTGCCCGCCCGCCTGCCTGCCTCCTTCCCTCCGGCTCCAAGCCTCTGCGGGCCGCGGGACGGCGACCGCGGCGGCGAGCCAGAGCAGCCGAGGACGACGCCGTGCCCACCCAAGCGCCAACCCCGAGGCTCGGAGCTGGGAGAGAAAGGTGTGAACCCGGAAGTACATCGACCGCCCGCTCCTCGCGTGCGACACCGGGCAATAAATCAGGGCCCACGAAGGAGGGATGTGCAGCTCCGACACCCGCACTGCAACTTGCTGCGCGACCTGTCACTTCCCCTCCGTGCCCCGTCCTCGCCCCTCCCCGGCGCTCCCGCCTCCTCTCGGCTTCCTGCTCCTCAGCAAGCTGCTCCCCTCGACGTTGCTCACGTGCCAGAGCCGGGGCTGCGAGAGAGCACCCGCGCGCACACCCGGCCGCGCTCGCGCTCGCGCCGGAGCCCGCTGCTTACCTCTGGGGCTCCATGGTCGCTCGCTGGCCCCGGTGTGCGCGGGGAAGGGGGTGTGGGTACGTGAGTGGCGTTCAGTCCGGGAGGACGGGCCAGAGAAGGCGCCTGGGTCTGTTACTTCCTGAGGGAGCGCGGTGGCTGGGAGACCCGGGATGCGCGCGGCAGGACCTGGCGGGTCAGCACATCGTGAGCTGGAGAGGGGACGCGGAAACCGCTGTCGCCGCCGCTCCGCCGCCACTCCGCCGCCGCAGCCCGGCGGGTGGCGGGCCGCGGGGAGGAGGGGGCCCAACTGGGAGGCAAAGGACGCTGGCAGAGCGGCGGCTGCAAGCTGCTCGACTGGAGTCCTGCGTCAGGCGCGGCACGCGCACACCTGCCTGCCGCCGCTCCCGGCCGCGTCATTGGCTGCCTTAGCCCAGCGCGCGAGATTGAACCTTCCATTCATTCCTAACCCGGGCGGGCGCGCACCTCTGGGACAGAGCTTCCTCCGCCGGTGCATGTGCTCCCGGGGGCGCGCGCCGCCTCCCCGGACCTCAGAGGCGCGTCCCCGTGCGGGCCGTGAACGCGCACGGCCGCCGCCGCCGGCCTTGGTGGAGGCTCCAGTGCCGGGCCTTACGCTCTGGTCCCCTGGCGCGCGGCGTTGGGTCCCGGAGGCAGCTTCGGAGGGCAGTGGCTGGGGCGCGCATGGAGGGAGGTGGGGCAGTGCTACCGCTCTCTCCCCAACCTGGCACTTAGGCGCAGTTAAACCGTAAGAAAGTGCCAAAATCTTTTCCCGAGCTCTCTGGTCGTCTTCTCTGTTATTACAAACGCTCTTGAGGTCTTGAGCGATAATTAATTCCTAACTGGACAATGCAAAGTAGTAATTAACAATGTACCTCAGAATCCAGTGAGCGTCACACTCTGTTAGAAGTTTGAAGAACCGAGCATCAGATGTTCCTAATAAGACTCATACTTAACCGCAAGTTAAGTAGTATACTCTTATTATCACACAAAGATCCAAAAGGTCCATGAGCAGAAATGCTGCAGTGTATATACCTATTCTTGGTATAGTTTCCAAAAATATCACTGCTTTATCACATGTTATTTTCTACTTGACAATTTCGTAGTTCTTCTTTGTCACCCAACGTTTCTTCTTACACTCTCAGAACTAAACAGTTCTACTGAACCAACTACAAAAAAAATCTAGTGTAGATTTGTGATCTGGACTATTTGGTGGAAATGATTAAAGAGATTAAATATTTTGGCCAATTAATGAATGTGTTCAAAATTTTTAAATACTGAGTATAGAAGCAAACTAAAAGTGGAAAACTTTGAAAATAATAAAGGCAGTTAGCTGAATAATATTCTGACTAAAGGCAAATCTTCAAGCCATTGTTGTGTAATGATGATTGTATAGTTCAATTTCTGGATTACGATTAGGAAAGTAGTTCAACTGTCAGGGATTGCCACAATCTAGAAAAAAGCATCTCTGGCCTGAGGGGTAAAATAAATGCAGATGAGCTAATCAGAAACAAAATCCCATTGTGACTCCAGTAAGAATTTCCAAACTGGCTACCTTCAGCAAATTCCCTGGATGGTTGCCCAATTTTCCATTGAACCAGTAGAGAATGTGACTTTAAAGATACCTTTTCATTAGCAAGCACATAAACTACCCATATTTACTGAGTAGTACAGAGGATTCTTTTAGATACAGTTCGTAGTAATAATCATTGTATCAGTCAGTTGCAGATGCTTTCATATAATGCCGCCTACTTTGCATTATGATTCCAAATATAATTTAGAGAAAAAGGATGTAGACATTGATTACTTAAAATGGAAAATAGCATTTTATTGTATGTTGTTGTTAGGTGCCGTCGAGTCGGTATCCAACTCATAGCGACCCTCTGTACAACAGGGGAAACACTATTGTCAGTGCTTCTCTGCTGTTCATAGGGTTTTCAATGGCAGATTCATTTTTGGGAGGGGGTTTCCAGGTCCTTCTCCCAAGCCTACAGCTTCTGGTGTTCCCAGGCGGTCTCCCATCCAGGTACTAACCAGGCCCGACCCTGCTTAGCTTCTGAGATCTGACGGGATCGGATGCCACAGGGCTATGGCTGCAGGCTTTTATTGTCTACCACATCTGAAATGTGATAATCCTGACTTAAAAGCATTATAGTAAATTTTATTTATGAGTGGAGCTTACAAATTATGCGCTTACAGAGGAACTTTGTTTTTTCAAAGTAACTGTTTTAGGTGCTTTATAAGACTTTCAGTATTACTTTAGGTGTGTGATATAATTATGTAATATCCTTTCAGTCTGGAGAAAAATTTTAGACAGAAAATAAAAATCAAAACATTAAAATATAACCCAGAGTTAGTATCTTAAACATTCAACAGGTCATTGTTCTTCTTTAGTCTCAAACTAATTGTCATAATGCTACTGACACAAAAATGAAAAATGGTACATCATCATGTAGTATCTCATGGTGGGTATGTGGAAAGGGATGTGATGAACTTTGGTGATCTAAACATCTACTGAGGAGTATTATAGCCAAGACTAGAAGTGGGTCAAAAGCCACAAGGCATGGCTCTGGCAATTTTTTCTAAAAATGTATCTTTCTACTTGGGGATATGGTAATAATTTGTGTTACTCTTAAAATCACATGTAATAATTATTCCTAAAGAGAGCTGTCTCTATCTTAGTGTTAATATCTCCCATACCTACAACAATGCCTGGCACATAACAATGTAAAAGAAATATTTTTAAATTAGTTCATGCAAATTCATGCTGATTACATTTCAAGCAAAAGAATTAACAAGACACTTAGGAAGTATAAAATGCATTGTGTTATATCTCCCTTGTTCATTATTTTTTATGACTAACGTATAAAAACAAATCCCAGACATCATGTCATTTTACTTATCAATTACAAGTATTGTTATAATGTTGAAAAACTAGGCTGTTTCACATATTTCTACTCTAAAACAATTTGAAAAATAGAGTTTAAGAATAAGGTAAGAAGAATATTGACTTTGTTAGCACTGTGTTATCAAAGTACTACCAAGCAGGTAGCTGAAACAACAGAACTTTATTGTCTCACAATCATGGATGCTAAATGTCTGGAATAAAGGTCCATCTGGATTGATTCCCTGGGGCTGTAAGGAAGAATCTATTCCATACTTCTCTCCTAGTTGCCCCAGATGTTCCTTGGCTTGTAAATGGCTTTTTTTGGTGTCATCGCATTTTTCATCCCACTGTACATGTTTGTCTCTGTGCCTAAATTTCTCCTTTCAATAAAGGCATCAGCATGTTAGATTAGGAACCATCATCCTAATGACCTCATCTGTAAAAATTCTATATCCAAATAAGGTCACATTTACAGTTACTGGAGTTAGGACTTCAACATCTTCTGGGACAACAAAATTCAACTTATAACAAGTACTATTGTTAGAATTGGGTGATTTTGCTTCTTAATTGAAAAAAATGAATATGTTTTTGCAGAGAATTGATTAGATCCATATAAGTGTTTTTCCATTTATCACAGTAAAAGAAATAACTAATTATAGAAGCTTGTTTTAGACTGCTGTATGACTATCATAAATATAATCTTATTTTTGAAACTAAAAGTTAATAAAGCACCCAAACTGTAAGGTTCCTAATGAGTGCTCCCTTTATGTATACAAGAGAAAAAAAACAAAGAATGGACAGGACGTTTAACACTCACAAAAATTATGATAAACTTGTGTTCACCTATTAAACTGGCAGAAACCCTAGTTTGACAACATGCTTTGTTGGCAAAGCTGTGAATAAACTGGTACTTTTGTACATTGCTAGTGAGAGCAATGCAAAAGGGGCACAACATTTAGGGAAATTTAGTAAAGTCTCAAAATTATAGTGTATAATGTAGCAATCTCTCTTCTGGGATACAGATATAAATGCACATACATAGCCAAACATGTACATGAATTAAATATTTTCATAATAACAAAAATGGAAATAACCTAAGTGTACTTCTACTGGAATTGAATAAAAAAATGGTACATTGATACAATAGATATAAATTCTCTCTGTGCACTTACATGGAAAGAGCTCCGGAATACATAAAGTGGAAGAAGCTGCATGCCACACATCACATATGCTGCCTTTTGTCAGAGAAAGGAAGGAAAAATTGAAAATATATTTATATTTGCATATAGAAATGCTCAGAAGGATACATGAATGGTTGCCTTTTGGGAGCAAATTGGGTGATCAGAGTAAATGGAAATTGGGAACCAGACAATGCATGCTTGTTATATAGTTTTGATTTTCAAAATCATGTTAATATATTACATTGGTAAATTTAGTAACAAAATAAAGTATGATAAATGATTAATGCTACTTCTATGGAAAATATTTTTTAAAACCTATATTTTGAAAACTCAATTGTTAAAAAAGATGACTTAAAAGAAAAAATGGGCAGTTGAACCAAATGTGGCAAACTTCTGATTGTTGAATCTGGGTGATGGATGTATAGCAGTTCCTTGTACTAGTCTCTAGTTTTACATTTGGAAATTTTCTCATTTTTAATGTTCTTTCAATCATTAGAATATATAAAATCTCATATGCATTAGCTAAAAGATGCTACTTAAAAATTGTTCATGGCTGCTGGGCGTAGTAGCACATGCCTGTAATCCCAACACTCAGGTGGCTGAGGTAGGAGGAGCATGAGTTCAAGGCAAGCCTGGGCTACTTAGCAAGACAATGTCTCAAATAAAAAACAAAACAAAACAAAACACTTAAGTTCATTTCTAAAAATGCTATATGTGGCAGGAAATCTATTTAATTCAGAACTGTAAGGTAGTGGCTAGAAATAATCAGTAAAGCCTTATTTGAACAGATCAAGTAAGCAGATCAGGAAAAAAAGAATGCCTGGGAGAAAGACTTATTTTTTTCTTTACAAATGTTAGTATGGTACAGAGTAATAAGTTATTTGATATATACTTTGTTGTTGTTAGGTGCCGTCGACTTGGTGTCCGACTCATAGCAACCCTACTTTTGCTTACAGATCCATCACCTTGCATATTTTACAGAACAGAATGAATGAAAGAAGAAACAAAAAGTATGAATTTTAATTAATATGTAGTGACAGGTGTATGCAGCCATAGGTTATAGCCTCATTGATTTGCCCCTTTTTTTCATACATGCATATAGTTGCAACCTGTATTTTATGTTTTTCCTTTCTTTCCTTACCCCTCTACATTCTTCCCCTTCTCTTTTCGTCTTTTCCCCCTTTCCCAACCTCTGCTCCAACCCGCTGATCCCCTTCCTCATCCTATCCCTATCCTCATCCTACCTCTTGTATTTTCCATTCATAGATATGAGTATTCATTTTTATATATGTAACTTTTTTCCTTTAAATTAGACTTAGCTCCCACATATGAGTGAGAGCATATGATATTTCTCTTTTTGAGTCTGGGTTAATTTGCCTTAAATGATGTTCTCCAGTTCCATCAATTTTGCTGCAAATGACATAATTTCATTCTTCTTTACTGGGGAGTAATATTCTATTGTGTATATATACCACAAATTTTCAATCGACTCCTTTGTTTATGGGTATCTTGGTTGATTCCATGCCCTTGCAATTGTGAATAGTGCTGCATTAAATATGGAAGTGCAGGCGTCCCTGGGTGTGACTTATCTTAGAAAGGCTATTCATGCAGCCAGGTGTGGTGGTGCATGCCTCTAATCCCAGCAACCTGGGAGGCAGAGGCAGGAGGATCGAAAGTTCCAGACCAGAGATAGTCTGCATAACATAGTGAGACCCTGTCTCAAAAAGTAAAAAAATGGGCTGGGAGTACAGCTCAGTGGTCCAGCACTTGAAAGCATGCAAGCGCGAGGCCCTGGGTTCAACCCCCAGTACCACAAAAGGAAAAAGAAAATGCTATTCATTATTACATGGTGTTACCTAGGTCTACAGCCTCCATCTTTTTTTTTTTTTTTAAATCACATTTCTTCATCCACCTCCAACATTTGAAATAATTGTTATTAGACAGATATGGTGGTACACACCTATAATCCTGGTGTTCAGGAGCCAGAGGCAGAAAGATTGATGCAAATTCAAGGCCAGCCTGGTCTATTTAGCAAGTTCTGGGACAGCCTGGCCTACAGTGTAAGACCTTGTCTCAAAAAACAAAACAAAGCAAAACAAAAAAGCTTATTTTACAATTTGTTTTAATTTTATTTTGTGTGAATGTGTATGGTGCTGGGGCTGGATCCCGGGCCTTGTACCTGCTAAGTACCCTACCACTGACCTACATCCCCAGACCCTTTAATTGTATCTTAAATTATCAGAGCCATGGTCTAAAAGTTTTTATGTTGCACCACATTCATTAAAAAATTTTGAATACACACTGTTGTAGGGGCCAAAAAACCCTTTACTTTCTGCTCCTGTTAGGTTCCTTGACTGGAGACCTGTAAATTAGACTGACAAATGACAGATTAACTATTGAAAAAGAGTTAAGGTGTACAATACATGGGAGTTTTCATTAGGCAATGAAGACCTGCAGAAATATGTAAGCCTAAGTGTTTTTAGACTAGGTTTGATGGAGAGTGGAGAATGTTGGAAAAATGGGATAGGAAAGAATGTGAGCTCACTGTGGAAAACTGAGGGAAATTTACTAAGGCCTTTTTGTCCTCATTCCTCTCAGTGTCCCTCTGTCTTAAGAGGCACGGATGCTCCTTTCCGTTGGGTATAGGAAGGGCGCCACCCATGGGAGGGTCTTAGGACCTGCTTCAGGAGTGCAGAAGATCTGAGAATCTCTCCAGTATCTGCATTTCTCAGATTCTTTCAGTTTAAAATATTCAGTTGCCAATGTGCCTTATTTAGGGGTAGAATGTTCAGAACTTCATCAGCTCCAATATATAGCACTAACACTTATAGGTTGTATGCATACACTTGTGTACAATACCTTGTATATATTGTAGAACATGTAGAAGGTAGAAAATCTTAATGTGACAAAAATCAACTTGTAGAACTGACACTGTGGCACATTCATGTAGTTTCTGCTACTCAGGAGGCAGAGGTAGGAGGATTGCTTGAACCCAGCAGTTTGAGGCCAGCCTGGGTAACATAGCAAGAACTCATCTCAAGAAGAAAAAAAAATCAGATTTTAATTATGTATTCCCCACTTTTCATTGACATACCTTCTGTACCCATCCCACCTTCTTGTAGACTGTTGGCTTTGAGCATCCTGTCACTGTGGCCACAGGTATAGGCTGGATCCCTTGAGCATCAGGGACCCCCTAATCCCACCCTGCCACTGCTTAAGGGCATAATGCAAATAAAAAGTACAGATTAACAGGAAATTTATCTCTACTTCTGGAAAACTAAAATCCAAGACTTAATGTAAGTGCTTCGGTCATTTACATATGTTACAATATAATAATTTATCCCTAATGAAGACAGGTGTTCTTTGCTTTCTCTCCTTGGAGTAAGTGCACAGTAAATTAAATCAATTACCACCTGTGCTGCTTTCATCTGATTCTACCAAGTTTTTGAGGTAGAAAAGGATTAGTCCCTCTTTACAGATGTGAAAACCGACATTTTACTTATACATAAAAGTAAAAATTAATGTTCAAGTTCAGATTATCTGATGCTCAATGCAGCATTCTCTATGCTGTAGGATGTCTTCATGCTGGCATTTTTATTTTAGATTTTGAACCTACAAGGGAACATTTCAACAACCACCTTTTGCATTTACACATGTAAAAAATTTACATATTCTTCCGCCATTCCACAGTCCTCTTAAGCCTTCAGATTTTAATCTTAACCTTGCTTATAATAGCTCTCCCTTTATTCTTACATTTGACTACAATTTTATAGTTAAAAAGTACATTGTTTTCAGGTTTTTCACTCAATTTCATAATTAAATAATTCTAATACTTTTTAAATGATTTATTGCAAATTTGTGCTTCTGTGGCTCTTTTCTGTTTTAATAGTTCTCCCCCCTCATTGCCATTATTCCTTAAAAACATTTCATTCCATCATCCATCATTGTTAGGCAGTAGGGAAAGGGTTAAATTATGTTGCCATAAAGACTAATTCAATAGCCAGATGCAGTGGTGCATGCCTATAATCCCAGCAACTCAGGAGGTACAGACAGGATTGCAAGTTCAAGGCCAGAGGTAACCTACGGAATTTAGTGAGACCCTGTCTCAAGATGTTGTTCTTGTTAGGTGCCATGGAGTCGGGTCTGATTGATAGCGACCCTATGTACAACTAAATTAAACACTTCCAACACTGTGCCATGCCTGCAACTATGTCAATGCTTCTCTGCTATTCACAGAGTTTTCAATGGCTGATTGTTTCAGGATTGTTTGGGGAGTGGGTGTCTCAAGATAAAAGAGTAAAAAATGGGCTGGTGGTGCAGCTTAGTAGTAAAGCACTTACAAAGCATGTGTGAGGCCCTGGGTTCAACCCCCCAGTACTGTAAAAACAAATTTTTAAAAAAATTCATTTTAAGCAACCAGGCATGTTGGCGCACGCCAGTAATCCCAGTGGCTCGGGAGGCAGAGGCAGGAGGATCGCAAATTCGAGACCAGAGGCAGTCTGCGTAACCAGTGAGACCCTGTCTCAAAAGGTAAGAAAAAACTGGGCTAGGGATGTAGCTCAGTGGTCCAGCACTTGCAAAGCATGCAAGTGCAGGCCCTGGGTTCATCCCCAGTACCAAAAAATAAATAAATAAATAAATAAAATTTAAAAAATAACATCTAACATTTATCCAATGCCTATTTTTTGAAGCCTAATACAAGTCCTCTCTAAAGATACTTTGAGGAGGCCCTTCACAGATATTCTAAAATTATTCTAGAAATTAATTCAAGGCTGTGTTTGGCCAGTGTATATGTTAATGTAAATGTTCCTGTGCTAAGCAGAAGATAGAGGTCAGGTGACTGGTATCTCTATATTTGAAAACCAGCAAGTTTCTCTACTTTCTCAAGTTGTCTCACCAACATAAAATATTCTTTTTTTCCTTTTTCTCTGACTTGGACTTGTCATAACAGTGCATCAACAATCTTTACTTGCACTAGGTTAGATATGTTCACTCTTCACCATATCATTGCCTCATTATGTCCAAATTCCTTAGAGCTTTTGAAAGGTTGTGAGATGTACTGTTAAGATCCATCATTCCAGAAACAGAAGACTGAATCTTGCTCTAATGATTTAATCCATTCAGTGACCTTTTGCAAGTCATTGTATCTCTTGAAACCTCAACCTTTCTTATAAAAATGGGCACATGCTTGGCCTATAGCAAGCTCTCAGTAAATGTTGTATGATATTTTTACTTCAAGGTGAACAAACAAGGAACATAGTGCTCAGATGGACCCTAAACCTAAAAATCAAAAACAAGATCTGCACATATACCTCATCAGTGTGCTACTGTCTTGTTAGTTGCTGTAGAGTCAGGTCTGACTCATAGCAACCCTACCTGACACTGTGCCATGACCAGCACTGTTGTCTGTGTTTCTCTGCTATTTACAGAGTTTTCAATGGCTGACTGTTTCAGGAGTAGGCTGCCAGGTCCTTTTGTCAACTTTACAGCCCTCAATATTCCCAAGAGGCCTCCCATCCAAATACTAACCAGGCCTGACCATGCTTAGCTTCTGAGGATCTGGCGAGATTGGATACCAGGGTGGTATGGCTGTAGACAGCATTATGCCGGTGTTCCTTTTACCAGCTATCTTAACTAATTTACTATTTTAATATAAAGTACAAGCGTAAGATAATGAAATTACTTTTTTCACAAACATACTTAAATTTGTCCATCAGTATGAGTGTGGTCTACTTAATATATTCCTACTCTTCTGCTTTGAACATTTTTTACACTCTTCTTTTGGAATATCTTTCAAAGGTGCCTTTCCATCCTAAGAAATCTATCATATTGCTTAGTGGTTATAGAATGTTTCCTCTTGTCTGACATTCCTTTCTTTGTCCCTCCTTGACCCAAATTCTTTCTCTTATGTCTGCACTTTTCCTCATCTACCTACATCAATGCTCTGGGCTCAGCCTGAGAATTTTCAGAATATGGATGGGAAAACTGACTGATTAGGAACAGACGTGGTTATGTTTTTCTGTCTTAGGAGTAGGAGAAAACTAAGGGATTTACAGAAGGGGTTAGGCAGAGCTAAGACAGAGCTGGGAGCTGAAAGACATTTCTGTGGAGCACCTGAAACATCACCATTAGCAAGAGAAAGGGAGAGAGGAGAGAGATGAGGGAAATAATTAAAATAAACTGAATGTTATTAATAGCACAAGTGGCCAATAGTGGGCTTGTTATCGTATACGAGAAGAAGCCTATATTCTTAAGAGAGTTATACTGCCAGAGGAAGCATAACCTGTTTTAAAATTGAATGAAACTACTCTGGACTTAAAACTATATTTAGGCTCACATGACTCAACAAGCAGGAAAAGGGTTGAGAAACATAGGCACCTCAAGAAAGGCATATTCTCCCCCAGCCAATTTGGATGTGCCAAAGAGGTCATGGAAAAGGAAGAGTCTTCTGGAGAGGCCAAGGTGAGAAGCAGGGAGCAAAGACCATAGAGATCAATCAACAAAACAGAATACAGAACACCGTATCATTGCCTCATTATGTCCAAATCCCTTAGAGCTTTTGAAAGGTTATGAAATGTACTGTTAAGATCCATCATTCCAGAGACAGAAGACTGAATCTTGCTCTAATGATTTAATCCGTTCAGTGACCTTTTGCAAGTCATTGTATCTCTTGAAACCTCAACCTTTCTTATACAAATGGGCACATGCTTGGCCTGTAGCAAGCATGAATCAGGACCTCATCAAGAAGGAGTCCCTATTCTTTGGCCAGTAGGGCCTCAAAACACCCATCCAGGAGGGTTTCAGAATTGCTTTAGACTAGTGGCTACTGGGTGTCCTTCCAGAATGGGAGTGCTGAGTGCAGTCTCAGTTCTGCCATTGTTTGGTGGGTATGACTCAGAAGTGGCAGGCAGATATCTCTTTGGTTCTTGTGTAGGGGAACCAAGGGAATTCACATTTGGCTCTGATGAGGAGACCATTGTGAATCACTCACAGATTCAAGGCATTGAGATCCATGCCATACTGGATGGAATTTGGGGGTTGTCTCCCTTGGACAGGAGATATTGATTCTGCATCTAAGAAGAAGAGAGACATGGCCATATGGTGACAAGAAGAGTGGACTTTAGAAGATACTTCTGATGCTCTCTCATATCTATATCTTCTCTCCTGCTACACAGAAGTTTCAGTGGTGCAGAGCCATACACTAGTTCTAGCCAGTGGGTTACAGATGAAAGTGACACATGCCTCTTTTGGGCCAAGACACTTCATTGCTAGTGTGAGAATCCTCAATGTCTCCCTTGCTGCTGTAACCAGCAGTTTTCCAGATAGTGGAGCCTGTGTCAGCCTAAGTCCTGAAGCGAGGGAAAGAAGAACCCACAGTCAACATAAAATTGACATATAGTAAAAATAATATATTTATTTATTTATTATATTATTTATTTTTGCAGTGCTGGAGAATGAAACCCAGGTTCTCCCCCCAACCCCTGGTACTGGGGATTGAACCCAGGGTCTCACCCATGCTTCATAAACATGTTTTATAAGCACTCTTCTACTGGGCTGCACCCCAGGCCTTTTTTTTTTTTTTTTTTTTTTTTTTGAGACAGAATCTCACTAAGTTACACAGGCTCCCTCTGGCCTCTAACTTGTGATCCTCCTGCCTCAGCCTCCTGAGGCCCTGGAATTCCAGGCACGCACAAATGTTCCTGGCCTAACCCCAGGTTCTTTTGCATGATAGGTAGAGGCTCAGCCCTTAACTATATCTCTAGCTCCAAGAATAACATTAAGACTTCTTGTTCATGTTTCCAATATATTGGAGGTAGGGTGAGGGTTTTCTTTATTGCCGCAGCATAACCTAGTTTATTGTGCCTAATATTCAGTGTGGTCTACCTGAAATACTTGCATTCTTTTTTTTTTTCCAAAGTAGGGTCTCACTATGTAGCCTAGGCTGGTCTCAAATTTATAATCCCCTCACCTGGGCCTTTTCAGTGCTGATATTAAAGGTGTCCACCACCCTGCCCAGCACTGCAGTCTATCTTAAGAGTTCTTATGTTTAAGTGGTAAGATGTTCTGCTCCTTTAATTAACAGGAATATCAAAAAAACTGAAATGTTAACTTCCAAGAGAAGATCAACTTTTCAATACTCTTAGAACCTTAATAAAAGTTGAAAGGTGAAAGAATAGAGTACAAAAAAATGACAAATGATTTCTAGGATCAAGTTTAGATCAAAGTTGAAGAAGGTAAATTTGCCTTCCAATTCAGTGATAGATTCTATGCAAAAATCGGTTATAGTTCATTTCCTTGTTTCCACTCTTGGGTAGTCCCCTTCCACACTGACTCTGAGCCTGTCCATGGCTTGTTTTAGGAATTAGGGCATGAGCAAATGAGACACAAGTAGACACTTGAGAAGCGCTTGTGCACTGAGACTTGCTCTCTTGCTGCTCTGCAATCTTGAAAACAACACTACCATATGAAGAAGCTTGGAGTATTATGGGGTGAGAGAACATATAAAGATGAACTGTTGCAGCTGAGGTTGCCCCTAAACCAATCACCATGCCACCTGCCACGCAAATGAGTAGGACCATCCACTACCATCTAGCCACAAGCCTAGTCAGTCTAGACCAGGCCAACCAACCAACCCAAAGCTATATACAAAATGCTAAAGGTTGAAGGTTTTAAGCTGCTACGTTTTAGGGTGATTTTTTACACAGCAAAAGTGAATTCTGACCCTAAGTCAGACCCTTTGCTGACTTCTATCATATGTCTCCACATTTTGGGAACCCACTCACTTTTAGAGAAGTATGCCACAGCATTTTTCTATAGACTCCTTGTTACTGTTACCCTTCTATTTTCATCTAGACCCACTTTCTTGCTGGTGAGAAGTAACCTGGTAAATAAACTTTTTGTGCATATATCGTTGTTGTTGTTAGGTGCTGTCAAGTTAGTCTGACTCATAATGACCCTATGTACCACAGAATGAAACACTCCCAAACACTGTGCCATGCCAGGCACTGTTGTAAGTGCTTCTCTGCTATTCATAGGATTTTCGATGGCTGATTGTTGTGGGAATGTTTTGGGAATGGGCTGCCAGGTCTTTCTCCCATTTTGCGTACTGCAGATCGAACCCAGGGCCTCAGAGTGCACAGAGCAAGCACTCTACCAACTGAGCTAAACCCCAACCCATGTCATGATTAGCTAGTGTCTTTTATGTGGTTTCTCATACAATTTCCCCCTATGTTTGCTTTTTGTGTGTATGTGTGTATGTGTGGTACTGGAGAATTGAATCTACACGCGTGGTTTTGCAAGCACTCTACCACTGAGCTGTATCCCCAGCCCATTTTTTACTTTTATTTTTTGAGGTAGGCTCTCACTAACTTATATAGGCTGCCTCTGGCCTCAAACTTATGATCCTCCCTTCTCTGCCTCTCAAGTCACTGGGACTACAGCTGTGCGCCACTGCACGCAGCTCCCTATATTTGCTTTTTAAGCAGAACTCTTTGGAAAGAATTTCCAGGATATGAAAATTTGTTCTGAGTCATTTGTAAAGGATAAATAGGAGGATGACATAGACAGAGAACATTTTGCTGACTTTTAAATCATGCCCCATATGTAAGATCAGTGATGACTCACTGACCACTGAGTACAAAGGTTAAAGAATGACATGCAAACTTTTAAAAAGTCAGGAACATCCATCTTTCTACAGTTTTCATTCAATAATGTAGTTCGTAATTATCTCTAATTATATGTCATGAGAGGTACTGAGGCCACATAACTCAGGGTTCTGTAGGATGATCATTGTTTAACCAAGGAGGGACCAGCTGGATTCATGTATATGTATAGCTCATATGTATCTCATTGTCAGGAATTGTACAAGAAACAATTGTTAGCACTATTTTTATTATTTTTAGGTATTTTTAAAAGCATATCTTTCTTTCCTATTTATTTTGTTTTCCTTATTTTCCTTATTTCTCTCTTTATTGCTTACTTTCTTATCTACACCATTTTTCTTTTCCCTTCACTAACTATGCCCTACATTTGTCACTAGTTTCTGATGATATTTGATGTGGCATTAAAAAATACTCTTTCCTTTTTCCCAGTTCTGAACTAGTTAAGATATATACAGAGAACTGAGACAGGTGGAGACTAAAACAAAAAAGCTAGCTTGAAAACTAGGGCTTAGATCAACAACTAATCAAGCTTCCTAATGCTTCTTACCAAGTCTGGACCATGGGATGATTCACTTACCTGAAACCACTATTTCAAACCTGTCAAGCCCAGAGAGCAGTAACAAAGACAAGCAGCCTCCAGCCATGGTTCTAGAAGACAGTTTTAAGTATAGATATTAGTACATGTGTATTGTTGTTGTCGTTAGGTGCCATCCAGTCGGTATCTGACTCATAGCGACCCTACGTACAATAGGCAAACACTATTGTCAGTGCTTCTCTGCTGTTCATGGGGTTTTCAATGGCAGATTGATTTTTGGGAGTGGGTTACCACGTCCTTCTCCCAAGCATACAGCACCTGGTGTTCTCATGGGGTCTCCCATCCAAGTACTAACCAGGCCTGATTCTGCTTAGCTTCTGAGATCTGATGGGATCGGATGCCACAGGGCTACGGCATGTGTATTAGGATGTGTTATATACATATATATAATATATATATATAATATATATATAATATATATATACACATACATATATAATATATACATATATGTGTGTATATATATATATATATACATATACATATATACATATATACATATATATATGTATATATATATATATATATATATATATATGAGATCAAAAAACTATGGTGAATGCTGCTGCCAAGTGCCATCTGAGAGAAAGGCTCTTCAATATGGAAGGCAGCAAGCAGCTTCTTAGTAACAGTGTGTGGTAAATTTCAACTTATTTGGAGCAGTCAGCCAGGTGTGAGCTACAGTTCAGAGAAGGTGTGTTTTAAAGTGACCCTAAATGGAGAGGATAATCTCAAAGTAACTGATGCAACCTCATGAGTACATGGGAAAAAATAGTGAAGCATAACCCAAATATGCATACGAGTTTTACTACATATTAGTTAAAAGTTGCACAAACCTCATAAGTTGATAAAAGTAACCAAAAGTGATATAATAGTTGCATAATGGAAAAAGCAAAGCTGTACTACTATGTACCCCACAACATTTACCAAGAAAGGAGAAAAATAACAATAAAAGAAAAACAATCTTGACATGTAAAAAATAAAAGATAAAAATAAAAAAATAAAGTGACCCTAAATCATGGATCATGAACGATGCTTCTGGCATGGCAATTTCTGTCAAATAAACATTATGGTGTGGCCTTATCAGCCTTCTTCAACAGATCTGTCACTTTGTCACTTCTGGTTCTTCTCCAAAGTCAAACTGACCATGAAAGATAAACATTTGGAATCAATTCAGGACATTGAGACAGCCATGACAGCACAACTAGGGATATTCACAAAGGAGGACTTCCAGAACTACCTCAGAAAGTAGCCAGACTGATGACATAAGTATGTTTGAAGCCAGAGGGAGTATTTAAGGAGCATTAATGGCAATATGCCTTTTACTGTAGTGTTTTTATTTATTTAAACATTCACCATATTTTTGAAGCACATAAACACACAAACACATCTAAAAAGGCAACTATTGCTACCAAATGAAAACCTAAATAAAATCCAGTCAACTTTAATTCTAAGGGTGAGGTGCTAGACTTGGCAGAATAAAGGTAGAAACATATACCCCTGGCTACTGCCTTAGGTCCCTGCCCTCTTTCCTACTAATAATATACAGAAACACAGATTTTATTTTATTTTATTTCCTTTATTAGTAAACTATGTAATACATAGTAAACTAATACTAAATTAAACGATGTAATATTAGTAAACTAAGTAATACAGCATTGGCTTTTTCCATTATGCCTCCTTTAGATCACTTCTAGCAACAGTTTCATCAAACCACAAAGTTTATGGAGCTTTTATACTAGTATGTAGTAAAATCTGATGCTTATTTGGGTTATATTCCCCCATTTTTCCAATATACTCATGAATTTGTGCTATTTACATTGAGATTGACCTCTTCCCCTTCATCTCTCCACATTGAACCTCCTCCCCATCCCATCTTCTCCAATCTTCACTTCTCTCTGTTAGTTCCCTCCCTCCTTTCTACTCTTTATATTGTCTGTACTACACTAAGTTTAATTGAGAAACACAGATTTTAAAAAGCACCACAATAAACTACCTACCAAGTCCACTTTGCTTGGTGTTTCTTTCTTTTCTTTTCTTTTCTTTTTTTCTTTCTTTCTTTTTTCTTTTTCTTTTTTTTTTTTTTTTTTTTTTTTTTTTTTTTTTTTTTTTTTTTTTTTTTTTTTTTTTTTTTTTTTTTTTTTTTTTTTTTTTTTTTTTTTTTTTTTTTTTTTTTTTTTTTTTTTTGCAGTACTGGGGGTTGAACCCAGGCCTCACCCTTGCATACTCTGCAAGTGCTGGACCACTGAGCTGCACCCTCAGCCCATGTTTTTAGTTTTTGAGACAGGGTCTCTCTAAGTTATACAGACTGCCTCTGGTCTCAAATTTGCAATCCTCCCACCTCCACCTCCCAAGCTGCTGGGATTACAGGCGTGTGCCACCACTCCCGGCTTGCTTGGTGTTTTTTGAAGAGTTGCAATAAATTATGTGGACTAATGATTAATTATATGAATTAACTATGTTAAACCACTCAAAGAGAATTAATTTATGGTTTAAGAAGTTACATATTGGCTATTAGAAACACAGATGAACAAGTCCCAATGCTAAGCCTTTTTAATTCTGTGAATTGGCATCATGAAGAAACAAAAACAAAAACAAAAACAGAGCCAGGGACACCTTTGTAGCATCCTATCCTACTTAAAGTGAAAGGAAGACATGTCAAGGTTAACTAAGCAGAAGATTTCAAAGGGCAGCTCGAGAAGACAAAAATCAAATATGATAATGAAATGTGCAAAGACCTGAGATAGAATACCAAATGGGAAGAACATGCTCTGTTTTCCTGAAGCTTAAAGAATTGAAGAAAAAGTTGAAGCCTCAAGTAGCAAGTTGAAGCCTCAAGTAGCTTCAAGTGAAGGATTCTTCAGAGAAAATATTAAACAACACAGGAAACATGAAAAGAAGATGGAAGGAATACACAGAGTCATTATATAAAAAAGAATTGGTGGATGATCAACCATTTCAAGGGGTTGCATATGATCAGGAACCAATGGTATTAAAGGATGAAGTGGAAATTGCCTTGAAAGAACTGATGAAACACAAGGCTCCAGGAATTGATGGAATACCAATTGAGTGTTTCAACAAACAGATGCAACACTGGAGATGCTCACTTGTTTATGCCAAGAGATTTTCAACATAGCTTCCTGGCCAACAGACTGGAAGAGATCCATAATTGTGCCTATTTCCAAAAAAGGGGATCCAACCAAATGCAGAAATTATTGAATGATATCATTAAAATCACATGCAAGTAAAATTTTGCTAAAGATCATTCAAAAGCGACTGCAGCAGTATATTAACTGGAAAATCAAGCCAGATTCAGAAGAGGACGTGGACTCAGGGACATCATTGCTGATGTCAGATAGATATTAGCTGAAAGCAGAGAATAACAGAAAGATATCTATGTTTTATTGACTATGCAAAGGGCTTTGACAATGTGAATCACAACAAATTATGGATAACATTGCAAAGAATGGGAACACCAGAGCACTTAATTGTACTCATGAGAAATCTGTACCTGGACCAGGAGGCAATCATTCAAACAGAACAAGGAAACACTGCCTGATTTAAAGTCAGAAAAGATGTGCATCAGGGCTGTATCCTTTCACTGTACCTCTTTAGTCCCTATGCCAAGAAAATAATCTGAGAAGCTAGACTTTTTGAAGAAGAATGTGGCATCAGGTTCAGAGGAAGATTCATTAACAATCTGTGTTATGCAGATGACACAACTTTGCTTGCTGAAACTGAGGAGGATTTGAAACATTTACTCATTAAGATTAAAAAACACAGCCTTCAATATGTATTGCACCTCAACATCAAGTAAACAAAACTTATTGACAACTGAGTCAATAAGTGAGTTTATAACAAATGAAGAAAGAGTGCAGTTGTCCAAGATTTTGCTTTACTTGATTCTACAATCAACACCCATGGAAGCAGCATTCAGGAAATCAAAAGACATTGTATTGGGAAAAAGCAGTTGCAAAAGACCTCTTTAAAGTGTTGAAAAGTAAAGATATCACATTGAAGATGAAGGTGCATCTGACTCATGCCATGATATTTTCATTGCATCATATGCTTGTGAAAGCTAGATGTTGAATAAGGGAGACGGGAAGAATTGATGCTTTTGAATTTGATGCTGGAGTTGAAAATTGAATATATCATGGACTGTCAAAAGAACCAACAGATCCATCCTAGAAGTGTAACCAGATTACTCCTTGGAAGCAAGGATGGCTAGACTGCATCTTATGTATTTTAGACATGTTATCAGGAGGGACCAATCCCTGAAGAAGGACATGATGTTTGGGAGAGTGGTGGGTCAACAAAAAAAGGAATACCCTCAAATAGATGGATTGATGTAGAGGCTGAAACAGTGGGCTTAACCATAAAAAAGATCATGTGGCCCAGTGTCAGGGAATGTTTTGTTCTGTTGTACATAGGGTCACTATAAGTCAGACCTGACTTGAAGGCACCTAACAAACAACCTTCTACTTAATGAAATCATATTAAAGCAAGTACAGAATTTCCTCAAAATTAGAAAGCTATCATGATGTAACTGTGTGTATGTGTGTAGTGGTAGAAATAGTAGCAGTAGTGGTAGCAACAGTAGTAGAAGATGGCCTGGTAGCAAGGATTCCTTGTTAGGGAAGTATAACACAGAGTCTGCATTAATAATAATAGTGGTGGCATCAACAGCCATGAAAATGGGTTAGACAACTTTAGGTAAAGCCTCTTAAAATTATGTACATAAATAAATAAGAAGCTAGGTGTCATGGCACATGCCTGTGATCCCAGTGGTTTAGGAGGCTGAGGCAGTAGGATTGTGAGTCGGAAGCCAGAGGCAGCCTGTGGAAGGTAGGAAGACCCTCTCTCCAAATAAAAATATTAAAAATGGGCTGAGGGTACAATTCTGTGGCAGAGCACTTGCAAAGTATTACCAGGCCCTGAACCCCCCAGTACCACAATCAATCAATCAATCACATCCTTATAGAATTTATACTTTAGCACATAAAGGAGATGAGAACAACTTATTTCAAAAATTAAGTCACAGGGGTGACAACAGCCAATACTTGTTGAGCAGTTATTTTATTCCAGGTGCCCTGTTACAAAGTTGACCCCTACCACAAAATCATTGTGTAAGTAGTAATTAATTTTATAAATAGATAAATTGACATGTGGATGGTGAATAGTAGTGATTGAGTACTTTGTTCACAGATATGCAGAAAATAGTTCCATAAGTTAGAATTTAAACTCAAAAAATTTGCAAAATACTATGGACACAAAACCCAGTAGGTCAATTGGGAAGAGAGACTTAATTTCAGGAGATCCTTAAGTGAGATTGCTGCTCATTTCTTTTTCTCAAAAGACTAGTATCTTGCCTAGACCATTGTAAGCACTTGAGAGAGTGTGTGTATGTGTGTGTGTATGTGTGAATAATTATAATGAGCTTATGAGTTTAGGGGAGGGAGTGGTAGGAATCACATTTTATGTTGGAGTTCCTGTTTACCTGTTATTCTCCTGGTCTGAAGATAGAGACAGGAGGGAAAGGCTTTAGCAGCCATGCTTGAAAACGAAGGGAAGGCAAATCTGCCAAGGGAGAAAAGTGCCAAGAATTCAGGTCCTAGAGATTATAGTGGATTCAGGCATGCATAGCTAGGGCAATTAGAATACACAAGTAATTAGTCCAAGCTAATTAGTTAACAGCAGCCACGTAGTCTAAGCTCTGAAAGCCTAAAATCACAAACAGCTGAAACAGCTACAGTAAAGCTTTGGGTGTCAAAACTTTTCCTAAAGTAGAACGTACAAATTGAAACAGCAAACATAATTGTAAGCAGATTCAAAATATTGAAAGTAGAAGAATTCTATTTTTCTTGAAGGTAGCAAAGAAAACCAAAGATTAAAGAGTCATTGATGAATGCTCAAATTTACTCTTAACAGGAATGTGATTTATACCTAAAAAGATATGTTTCTTTTATCATTCTTGTATATTTTTTCACTTTGTATAATAAGCAGCTAACTAATTTATTAAATTAGTGTTAATTTAATAAAGGGCTACACATTTAGATTTAAACATTTACTTCTTAAACTTAACAGAGCTATCCCTGTGACTCAGGAAGGAAGATGATGAATTGGAGGCCAGAGGCAACCTGCACAATTTAGTGAGACATTGTCTCAAAATTTAAAAAATTAAAAAGGGGCTGGAGGTGCAATTCAGTGGTAGAGCACCTCCCTGGAATATGTGAGGTCCTGCATTCAACCCACCAGTACCAAAAAAAAAAAAAAAAAAAAAAAAAAAAAAAAAAAAAAAAAAAAAAAAAAAAAAAAAAAAAAAAAAAAAAAAAAAAAAAAAAAAAAAAAAAAAAAAAAAAAAAAAAAAAAAAAAAAAAAAAAAAAAAAAAAAAAAAAAAAAAAAAAAGAAAAGAAAAAAAAGAAAAAGAAAAAGAAAAAAGAAAAAAAATTATCAACAAGAACAGAGCTAACTTTTGAAGCTCAAAATATTGTCAGAAACAGATTGTAGCTAGGAGGCTATGCTTCTGATTCCTGATGGGATAGCCAAAACCACCCCTTTTTTTGTTTTTTGTTCTTTTTGGTTTTGGAGACAGGGTCTTGATGTGTAGCCCAGGCAGGCCTGGAACTTGCTATGTAGACAAGGCTGGCTTCAAACTCATGTCTATCCTGCCTCAGCTTCCTGAGTGCTGGGATTATAGGTATATGCCACCATGCCCCGCCAAAACTGTCTTATAGAGGGACCATAAGAAATATCTGATGAATGGGAGATGGCAGGCTGGAGAGGGTGGCCTAGTGAAAAGCTGAGAGCAAGTTACAAAGCTTCCATTTTGCTGAGAATCCCAGAACTCCTTGAAGAAAGCTTTGGGACTAACAGTCCCCACAATGTCAAAATTAGGACAAAGTACACTGTGATGGGCTGGGTGTTAATGTATTAGAAAAGGAATTCACTACATAATAAAGGAGAAATTCTTGCTGGTCAACAGGGAAAGTCTGCTTGTTTTATTTTATTTTTTTCACTTTTTTTTATTCCCAGCTGTTCGGGTGGGGCAAATTATCATTTATCAGCCCCGTAGCACAGGGGCTGCTTCTATCCTGTCATTTCCATGCTGTAATTGAGTTTATCCAGTGAGTTTTTATATTTTTCATTACTCTATTTTTCAGTTTTATATTTCCCATTTGATTTTTTTTCTTAAACTTCTATTTCTTTGTTGAGGTTTTCTACATTTTCTTTCATTTTAAATGAATCCAGAATTGTTTATTGAAGTTTTTATTTTGATAGCTACTCTAAAACCCATGTCAGATAATTCCAACATCTGATTTATCTCAGTGTTGTTGTTAGGTGCTGTTGAGTCAGGTCTGACTCATATTGACCCTGTGTACAACAGATGAAACACTCTCCAACACTGTGCCACACCTGACACTACTATCAGTGCTTCTCTGCTATTCATAGGATTTTCAATGGCAGATTGTTTCAGGAGTATGCTGCCAGGTCCTTCTCCCATCTCAGTGTTAGTATCATTTAATTGGTCTCATCTAGGTTGGGGTTTTCCTGGCATTTGATATGGTAGGGGATAGAGGAGTTTCTTTTTCCTTCCCCACCCCCCCCCCGCCCCAATTTATGCTCGGGATTGAATTTACAGCCTCACACATAGTAAGTTTGTGCTTTGCCCCCGAGCTATATCCAACCCCATAGAATTTTCTGTTGTATTCTCGACACTTAGGCTACTGGGTTAGGAAATTCTGGGTCCTGTTTAAATCTTCTATTTTAGCAGAAAGATAGTTACTTTGTTTATGATTAAAACCTAAACTAACGGCCGGGCGTGGTGGCATACGCCAGTAATCCCAGCAGCTCGGAGCCGGAGGCGGGAGGATCGCAAGTTTGAGACCAGAGGCAGTCTGCGTAATTTAGCGAGACCCTGTCTCAAAAAGTAAAAAAAATGGGCTGAGGTGCAGCTCAGTGGTCCAGCACTTGCAGAGCATGCAGGTGCAAGGCCCTGGGTTCAACCCCCAGTACCGCAAAAAAAAAAAAAAAAAAAAAAAAAAAAAAAAAAAAAAAAAAAAAAAAACTAAACTAACAAAACAAAAACTCTCTCTTATTTTATAATGTGGAGATCCTAAAAATTATAAAATCAACAATTTTTATGAGCTCAATCATAAAATGTGGAAAATGACATGCAAAACTACTTTTAGAAAATAGGAATATTTTGGTCTTTGGGTAAGTACTAAGTCTTACAGTTATTACATGTAAAATTTGTACTAGAATGAATCTTATAAATAAATTTTGAGCAAAGACTACATTTTAAAGTATATTTATTGTTTTATTTTGTCAGCAAACAGTAATGCTAATTTAGAAAATGCCCTATATAATTGGTATCGTGGGGTCATATGAGGACAGGTAAGTGCTACACCACCACATATACAACACCTATCTCAAGATTACACAGAATAACACATTAGTTAGAAATTTTAAAAAGTAGCAAAATTTAAATTCTGGGCTCTATTTTCACCCCATGGTACCAACTAAGGGTTAATATGCAGATCCTGATCTACTTATAAACTATGATTGCAATGACAACTTAATTTTCAGAGCCTTTGCTGTGCTATTTTGGTCTGCTTAGTCTTCTGATGTCACTAGGGTTTTCACCGATCCCTGCAGTTGCCTCACATAGGGATTAAAGGCATTTCCTCAGTCAAGGCCACCTCTGCCTTTAGATGGGAGAAGAAAGTCTTCAGCTCTCAGGGATGAAAAAATGATTCCCTGGGACAATTTGTTGCCAAAGGAGCTTTTTCCTTGCCAGTGCCATGTGATCCATCTGGTAGTATTAGCAGAAATCTGATTCAATCCAAAGGAGAACTAACCTTCCCTAGGCCATCTTCTGCACCTTCTCTTAGGGTTCAGGAGAGATAGGGACCAGGTTGCCTTCTATTGGTGGATGAGATTATAAGATACCTGGCCACAGTACTGTTCTTCTTGTCTTGTACCCCTTGCCAGTCTGCCTTTCCCTTTTTACCTTCAGAGTCTTTTATGGTTCCCTCTTGCATTATTTAAAGGCCTTGTAGTCAAATTTAGCAGAAGGAAGGAGAAGTTTGTCCCATTTTGCCTGGAATGGAAGCACACTAGGAAGGATTTTTTTTAAAGATGGTGCATTGTAGTCATTTAAACTCTCTCTAGAAAGTCCTTAAGCTATTTGAAATATTGATTGAATAAATATTGAACACTTATGTGCCATGAACTGTGTTGGCAATATGGAAATGAAAAATATAGATACGGTGCCTGCTTTGTGGGGTGAAGAGGAACACTTTTGAGGAAAATGAGGAATTATTTAGTGGAAGAGTTATATTTGGAAACCAAGAAGATATCACAGATAATAACAATTTATCACTTCTCTGTCTTCCACTGTAGTAGCAATAGAACAGAAGCCAGGAGCATGTTGCAGGCAGAGATATAAAGAAGCATGCCAACAGCACGATGATAGTGAAAGCAGTAGCTCAGGAAACAAATGTTGTTAAGGAATAGAATTCTGTGGTTTTTAACCCATGAAGAGTTTGAGCCACATGGGCCTGTCAAGGGAACTGACTTCAGAGTTCTAGTCCTGATAGAATATAGAGGTTAAGGCCAATTCTTACTGTCTCCCAGAACCATATTGCACAGAGATGTAGGAGATGGCATGAATATCTTTGAGGTTGTTTGGATAATAAGGATATATGAACAACTGGAACAGGAAAACCACAGAGAGAAAATATCGGCAAAAGACATATAAAAGAATGTTATCCCAAATATATGAAGAACTCTTAAAACTTAATAAGAAGACAAGTTGATTAAAAACTTGTCTAATTGGATGCTCCAATTTCCTAGATTTAGATTTCTGCAGTTTTCCTCGAGGTCTTGAAATAGATTCACCATTACTTAGGTGAACAGTGACTTAGAAGTGATTTGGATAATAATTACTATATTGTGAGGAAATTGTCCAATTCAAGTTATATTAACTGCATATGTATGCTTCTATCATATAATCGTCATCTCATAGAAACACCTGGGAGGTTATTTCAAGCACTTATGATGAAAAAGCCGGCCAGGCATGGTGGTGAAAGCCTGTAATCCCAGCGACTCAGGAGGCAGAGGAAGGAGAATTGTGAATTTGAAACCAGAGGCAGCCTGTGTAACTTAGCAAGACCGTGTCTCAAAATAAAAAGTAAAAAAACAGGCAATGGTGAAGGCCAATGGTAGAGAATTTGCAAAGTATGTGTGAGGCCCTTAGGTCAACTCTCAAGCACTGAAAAAAAAATTGGCAAAAGACCTTAACATACACCTCAGTAAAGAAGATAGACCTGTGTGTGTGTGTGTGTGTGTGTGTGTGTGTGTGTGTGTGTGTGTGTGCGTGTGTGTATACCAAGTAAGATTATGAAAAGATACTCTATATGTCATCATATGTCATCAGAAAAATTCAAATTAAAGTAATGACGAAATGCCACAGCACACTTGGGAATAGCCAAAGATTGGAACACTGACAACATTAAATGTTGGTAAGGATGTGGAAAAACAGGAGCTCTCATTTATTACTGGTGGGAATGCAAAATGGTACAGCCACTTTGGATAGTTGGCTATTTCTTACAAAAGTCAACAGACCTTCACCATATGGTCCAACAATCGTGCACCTTGGTATTAACCCCAAGGAGTTAAAATCTTATATCCACACAAAAATCTACACCTGAATGTTTATAGCATTATTGCAAATATATCATAATTGCCAAAACTTGGAACAACCAAGATGTTCTTTAATAGGTAAATGGATAAGTAGACTACAGTACTTCCAGACAATGGAATGTTGTTTTTATTGTTGTTAGGTGCTGTCTAGTTGAGTCCTACTTGTAGTAACCCGATATACAATAGAATGAAACACTACCTGACACTGTGCCATGCCTGGCACTATGTCAATACTTCTCTGCTATTCATAGGGTTTTTGATGGCTGCTTATTTCGTGAGTGGGCTGCTGGGTCCTTCTCCCAAGCCTACAGCACCCCATTATTCCCAGGCTGTCTCTCATCCAAATACTAATCAGGCCCAACCCTGCTTAGCTTCTGAGATCAGATGGGATTGAACATCAGGGTGGGATGGCTAAAGGCAGACAATGCTAAAAAGAAATGAGCTATCAAGCCATGCAAAGACATAGATAAAATTTCAATGCATATTACTAAGTGAAGGCAGCCAATAGGAAAAGGCTACATACTATATGATTCCAATATAGGACATTCTTGAAAAGGCAACACTCTGGAGACCATAAAAAGATCTGTGGTGGCCAGGGTTTGGGTGGGAGGAAGATTGACTAGAGAAAAATTTTAGGGCACTGAAAATACTTTCTATGATATTATAGTGATGGATACATGTCCTTATACATTTGTCTAAATCCATTGAATGTACAACACCAAGAGTGAACCTTAAGGTAAACTGTGAACTTTGGGTGATAATGCTGTGTCAATGTAGGTTCATCATTTGTTACAAATGTGCCATTCTGGTTGGGGATAGGATAATGGGAAAGCTAAGCCTTTGAAGGAACAGTGAGTTTATGGGGAATCTCTACACCTTCATTGTAATTTTACTGAGAATTTAAAGCTGCTCTAAAAATATAGTCTTCAAAATATACAGCAAAAAATTTTAAAATAATAAACCAATTAAATAAATTAAAATGATATTGGCTCATAGAACAGTGTTTTTAACTAACAAACAATTTACCATGGTGATAGTCTATTTTCAAATTATACCCATGGGGGTGGTTAGCCCTAAAATAAACAGTTCTTTTAGAATGGGGCAGAGATGCTACAATTTCCTAGGTTTAGATTTCTGCAGTTTTCCTCAAGGTCTTGAAATAGATTCACCATTACTTAGTTGGACAGTGACTTAGAAGTGATTTGGATAATAATTACTATATTGTGAGGAAATTGTCCAATTCAAGTTATATTAACTGCATATGTGTGCATCTATAACATAATCATCATCTCATAGAAAGACCTGGGAAGTTATTTCAGGCACTTATGATGAATGACTGATCGACTAAGCTGGAATAGTTTTCATTGTTAATTGGGAAAATCAGTTGGAGCACGTCTATAAATGTAAAAAGTCCCCCAGCATCTTCAAATGTTTGAACACTTTTGACATAAATCAATTCAATAATAAGCTCTAGACCATTTTCTCTTAGTTATTCTTTAATTTGATATTTATATTGAACACAAATTTAATTGCATTTCAACACAATTAATGCCTGTCCTTGGTCTATGTACTTGTTCTGTCTTAGCTTCCATTTGGGAAAATTTTCATCAATGGTATTTCTTCAATCATAATCTTTCCATTTTTCTGTTAAGTATTTTCTTGTTTATATATTGCTAGTCCTCATTTAAATGTCAAGTGTACTAGAACTATATTTGCTGCAATAATGAAAGCTCATTACTTTTTTAAAAAAAACTTAAATTTATTGAAATGAAATAAGCACATTGAAAAAATTAGAACATGGTAATATTACTTATTACATAAAGTGGTAAGCAGGATTTGCAGAGTTAAAGAGTTTGGTATATGCTTTTCCAAAGCATCAACAAAGGATTCTCCCAGTTGAGGTAATTTTGTATTGTTGTAGGAAGTAAGTCAAAGTAATAAAGTGCCCATTGTAATCCGTTAAAGATGCAAGTCTGAAAACGTGGAGGCAATAAGAAAGGTAAAGATTAAGCCATCTAGAGCCCACTCCCCATGCACATGGTCAGTTGTAATATACCTTGTGGCCACTAAGTATCATAAACAACAACAACAACAACAACAAACAAACAAACAAACAAAAAACCTCTTAATTTGGCTGGGCATCATAGCACATGCCTTTAATCCCAGTACTTGGGAGGCAGGAGGATCTCAATTTTGAGGACAACCTGGCTAAAAAGCAAGACCCTGCCTTGAAAACAAAAGCAATCACAAAAAACAAAATCCCTAATCTAGTGCCTTAATCACAGTGAGAGAGCTCCAGAAGTGAGAGCCCACGGATTCTGTATTAAGACCCAAACTTGCAGCAAAGACAGAAAGATGATTTGATGGAGAAAAAGATGAGTTGGTTGATTCAAGAAGGAAGGAAGGAAAGGAAGGGGAAAGGTAGGAAGAAAAGGACCAGGCATGGTGGTGCACACTTGTAATCCCAGCACTCAGGGGGCTGAGGCAGGAGGATCATGAGTTGGAAGCCAGCCTGGGCTACATAGCACCTCTGAAGCCATCCTGGGCTATATAGTGAGACTCTGTTTCAAACAAAGCTAATAAATGAATGAATGGATGAATGGAAAAAGAAAAGAAAAGTGACTAAAAAAACCATAGGATGTCAGACTTACCTTATTTTTTTTTTTAACCAAACTGTGCAACTCACACTGAAGGTAAAGAATAAACACCCACAGACATCCTTTTAATTAGGAAAGATGATATTTTTCATAATTTGGCATACCTGGATAGTGGTAGATGTTTTAAACAAAAAATCATAATACAATGACAACCCCAGATCTCTAACCCCCTACTCTTAGGTAACTAGAGCACTGCCTAATAAAAAGCGTAAAAATGAAACTTCCAGCTCATAGTTTGCGATAAGGATTCAAATGTCCTTAAATAAATAAGGAAAAACATGAAGATGATTCCCCCAGTAGTTTTTTGACAAATAGGAAGAGAAACCTACATGGGACCTGTATAGAAATGCTGGGATAAAAACAGTATTGAATAAAGGATGTGAATTCTAGATGAAGAAAACACTTAGAAAGAATAAAATTTTACACCAGGCGTGGTGGCACACGCCTGTAATCCCAGTAGTCCGGATGGCGGAGGCAGGAGGATCACATATTCAAGACCAGAGGCAGTCTGCATAATTTGGCAAGACCCTGTTTCAAAAACAAAACAAACAACAACAACAACAACAAAAAAAAACAGGGCCGGAGGTGCTTCTCAGTGGCCCAGCACTTGCAAGACGCATGAGTGTGAGGCTCAGTGGCCTAGCACTTGCAAGACCCATGAGTGTGA
Organism: Pedetes capensis; assembly: GCA_007922755.1. NCBI lineage: Eukaryota > Metazoa > Chordata > Mammalia > Rodentia > Pedetidae > Pedetes > Pedetes capensis. The sequence continues at coordinate 50,368 of VMDO01002194.1, forward strand.
GGCCCTGGGTTCAACTCCCAGTGCCGCAAAAAAAAAAAAAAAAAAAAAAAAAAAAAAAAAAAAAAAAAAAAAAAAAAAAAAAAAAAAAAAAAAAAAAAAAAAAAAAAAAAAAAAAAAAAAAAAAAAAAAAAAAAAAAAAAAAAATTACATAATTACTTTGATTCTCAAGGGAATTAGAGAAAAATATTCACTTGGCAAAACAAGAAAACATAATTTGTTAAATAATCCTAATTCTATCTCTATCCACATCATCTTTACTAAAACAAATATGCCAAAACAAAACAAAACAAAACAAAAAACAGTTCAACACATTTTTTCTTTAAGATTCATATGAAAATAAATGATTGGGAAGGATTAGTAATATATATTGAACATGTTTAAACACAGAATTCAACTGGTAATTAGGGTCGGAGAGCAAGTTATCAATCTTGTAATTATTGAAAGAGAATCTTAATATATGCTCAGTTGATAGAGTGCTTTGCTGCACTCTCTGAGGACCTGAGTTCAATCCCCACCTCCACAATAAAGGGAGAAGGACATGGCAATCCACTCCCATAGCAATCCTAAAGCCATGAGCGGATGAAAATCCTATGAGGGTTGCTATGAGTCAGACCTAAGTTGATGGCACCTAACAACAACATAATATATAATATATGTTTACTATATATTATGTTTAATTATAATTAACTGTTATATAATATAATGTTATTATGCATAATAAATATTTAACTATGTTAGTATAAGACAAAATTCTCAGAGCATGCAAACAAAAACTAGAAGTTGGAAAGCTGGGGAATATGGAAAGCATTATTAGTGCTTTATTAGTGCATTATTAGTGCATTATTCGCAAATACAATAGAAATGTTAATACTGTGATATAACATTCCTATGTTTCTATTTTAAAAATCAGAATAAAGTTATTTTCATATTCCAAAATTGAGTTCAAGTGGTGCAGGAAATGGGCTACTTAGCCTCGACTAAGTAGTTACAGAGCCTCAGATATGAAAGAGATCTCTGAGGCTACCTATAAGGTATTTAATGGCTTAACAAATTCCATTATTTCATTTCAGGCTCTGATGAAAATGATGCCAGTCAGCTGAGCCAAGTGTATGCATTCCACCCTCAACCCCAGACAGCTTCCTAATGGTTCATTAGGCAGCTAATTAGTCTCACATTACTCTCAGCCACAGGCTCGCAGATCCCATCCAGTGGGCACACCTTCAGCATGATCATTGCTCTTGGTGTATCCTCACTTTGTTTTGCTATTCAGTGACAACTAAAGAGGGATTTGGGGATTTAGGAAAAAAATGTTCAAGGTAGGCTTTCAGTGTACTCATTTGGATTTGTCAAATGTGCTTCAAAAGAGGAATAATTCCACAGTTTAAATCTAAAAGAGAAACTTGGTGGGGTGATGCGTTGCTTGTTCATCCATCCACTCAGGAGGCTGAGGGAGGAGGATCCCTAGAACCCAGGAGTTGGAGGCCAGCACAGCAAGACTTTATCTCAAGAAACATAAACAAACAAACAAACAAACAAACACATATTAAAAGACAAAGGAGGGTTAAGGGTATACTCAGTTGTAGAGCACTTGCCTAGCATACACAAGGCTGTGGATTTGATCCTCAGCCCAGGAAAAAAAAAAAGTAAATCAAGAAACTGAACACAATTGTTGGGTAAGTGACAAGAGGGTGAAGAGACAGCATACATTATACAAGGCCATAACATGTTTTTTTGTGAATAGTAAAGCTTTCTCATGAACCAAAGAAAATTCCAAACACATAGATTCAGATTCAAAGTCCACTTATTTTGTTCTTGAGATAATAGGTATTATAAATGGAGAATCCTTGTATGTAGAATTTTGCCCTGTTTTATTGTGGCAAAAGTACCAGTCAGGGCTTGCAAAATGGTGATTTTAATTTTATTTAAAATGAGAATTTTATTCTTGTTATAAGAATTGTCACTGTAGTTGGGTTTACTTTATCATTATATAAATATGTTATTTTATATAATTCAAGCAAACATTTTGTGTTTGTTTTCCAGTAGTCTTTTACCATAAATTATAATCTTAAAAATAAGAAAAAATTAAACCGACATCAGCGTTTTGACTGGATTACAGTTCATAAGTGCTGACATCTAGTGGTTGTTCTTAGTTTTGAAAAAGTACTATCCAGGCAGTCTTTCTGCAGGCTACCTCACAAGATGTGGTTTTAAAAATATTTACTTCAGATTTTAATACCACTGTGACTTAGGTATGTAATACATTTTGTGTACTATTCCTCCTCCTCCTTCTTCTTCTTTCTTCTTCTTTCTTCTATGCTGGGGATCAAACTCAGGGCCTTTCACATGCTAGACAAGAACACTGCCACTGAGCTATACCCCTATTCCTGAATGCAGGGCTTCTAAGCTTATTTTTCCCTGTGAATATACTTCTACTGTAACATCTTGCGACATGCAATAATTTTGAACAGGGGCATAGAAGAGAAGTGGAAAGTCAATGGTGACAGGTGAGAAGTTTTTCAAACTCCTTGAAACATAATTTTCCAAAGTTTTCTTTTGTGTCTGTTTATGAAAGTCAGATAGCATCATTGGATAATCATGATGCTTAAACTTACTAAGACTTCCTAGAAGCTTAAATAAAGTACCATTTTGGTGATCACAAAAAACACTGAGAATGAAAACACTTATTAGGCAAGTGTTATTTCCAGCCTAGCAGTAGTGATCCAAAGTGAATTCTTGTGAACTTAACCATTGAGAAAGTTTAAGGTAAGGAAAATGAATATGTCAAGGAATAAATGCAATTTAGTGTGATAGGCAGAATATCTGAACTATGGTAAAGGATTGAAAAAACACAGAAAAGGAGATTATTGAAGAAAGGAAGAACTAATTTCACATAGGAGTGATCTCTAAACCAGGTTTTGAAAGTTACTTATAGATTATGTAGTTGGCAAAGGAGAGGTAGTCTGGACAGTCATTTATTTACTAGCCATTCAATAAATACCTACTGAGCACATATGGCACACCTAGTTAGGGGTACAGAATGTACAAAGTCTGGAGATGTAAATGGAATTTTTAGAGTGATATGATATTGCTAAAGCAGCAACTAGAAGAAACTAGAAGAGCTATAGGAAATGAAGGTGTGCAGTGAGCAAGGACAAATTTAACTCCTATATCTCCTACACTTTCTTGCCATGTAAACTTAAACAAGTAACAAACACACATTGAATACCACTTGCCCCATCTGTACAATGCAAGAAAGACTGTTTCACAGGTTATTGTGAAAGTTAAATGTATAGATGTGAAAGTTCTTTACATGGTTTAAGGATTAAGAAATCAGTTATCATTTTCATCAGATTTTGCTATATAATGAAAAACTACACAAATCTTTGTATTACTTATTTTAATTCTCATTGGTCAGCTGATCTAGGCTTGGATTGGCTAGGGGATTCTGCCACATATCTCATTCTGGGCTCAGGCTATAGTGACAGAGGCTACCAGTATATATTATTCTCATAGTGGTGGCAAAAGCATAAATCTAACCATGTTGGCTCCTTTCAAGCCTCTGTTCACATCACATCATTTATATTTCATTGGTCCAAGAAATCACATGGCCAAGTTCAAAGATAAGGTGGGGGAAGAACGGTGTGTCTCTCTAGAGCCACAACATGGACATGGGATGTATAATACCACCAAGGGGAATAAGATTTGGAAGTAACTTCCTTTGCTGCCTGTCTTTTATTGCAAGGGCCTTATGAGGAGCTTGGACTTCATCCTGAAAGTAATGAGGAAGACTTGTTCAAATCTATGATTTCTTTTTCTTTTTTTTTGAGACAGGGTCTTTATGTATAGCCCAGGCTGGCCTATAACTTACTATGTAGCCCAGGCTAGCCTTGAACTCACAATACTCTATCCTCAGCCTCCCAAGTGCTGGGATTATAGGCATGTGTCACCATACCCATCTTTGAATCTATGGTTTTAGAAAGCTGGTTCTCCTGATGCCTCAGAAGGCAGAATTGAAAATGAAACAGACTAAAACCAATAATAACAGTTGCAGTAATTCCTTGGTCTACAGATGATAACAGCGTGAACTGGAAGTGCCTCTTATCTTATATGAAAGCAAGAGACTCAATTTAAAACAAAAAGACAGGCCAGGCGAGGTGGCACACGTCTATAATCCCAGCAGCTCGAGAGGCGGAGGCAGGAGGATCACAAGTTCGATACCAGAGGCAGTGTGCATTATTTAGTGGGACCATGTCTCAAAAAGGGGGGGGGGCTGGGGGTGCAGCTCAGTGGTCCAGCACTTGCAAAACATGCAAGCGCAAGGTCCTGGGTTCAACCCCCCAGTACTACAAAACAAACAAACAAACAAACAAAAAAATCAAAACGACAAAGGAGAGCTGGCTGTGGTGGCACCTGCCTATAATCCCAGCACTCAGGAGGATGAAGAGGAACAGCATATGTTTGAGGCCAGCCTGAGCTATGTGGTAAGTTCTAGGCCAGCCTAGGCTGCATAGTGAGACCCTGTCTTCTCAGGGGACAGAGAGAGAGGGAGAGAGAGAGAGAGCAAGAGAGAGAGAGAGAGAGAGAACAATCCAGTAAAGTAAATCCTGTGTCAATCCTGTGTCTGAATCCTGAAGGAATTATTTATTTTATTTGCTTTTTTAAAAAATTATTGAATAAATCTGATCAGAACAGTTCTTCCTAAGGTAATAAAATTTAGACTTGACAAATTAGAAGCAATCTTAAATCGCATAAACCAATCTCTGATGGATGTAGAAAGTGAAACTCCAGTCCAGACATGCCAGAGGCACATCTCATACCACCTGGTAAGAGCCAATTGTTAAATTTTCAAGAATATATGTCACTCAGTTGATTCACACAGCTGTCATTAAAAATTCAATTCTATAAAATTCCAATGAGATAAATTATTCTAAAAATAAAGGGAAATCACTTCTGCTTCCTGCCATGCTGAAGTAACATGAAATAGACTTACTTGCCCATTTGAAAAAAAAAATAAGAAAACTCAGACAAATGGGAACCCAATCACAAAGGACACTGAGCTGTGAAAGATGAGAAGCAAATAAGATGAACCCTGCAATTTCACCAGTTTACTGTCTCAGGAAAGCTTCCAGGCCATATAGCAAGGGGGCAACCCCAGGCAGAACCAGGACCCCCTTGCTGAGATAGAGCTAAGGATCTAGGAAGATCAGGACAGCTAGAATTCTTAAGACAGCACTAGAGAGGAGCTACCTGCACAAAGAGGGGACCTCAAACTCTGCAAAAGGATTCTCTGGAATATTCAGTAGGGCACTGATCAGCGTGTGTGTGTGTGTGTGTGTGTGTGTGTGTGTGTGTGTGTGTGTGTGTGTAAAGAAATTACTTGAGGCCAGCCAAAGAACCATCTGAAAGGACTAGAGAGGGTTGTAAGCTGTGCTCACATGTGGACTGAAACAGTGCCTGTTCCCACTATCCCAGTATTCAGAATGTTTTGTGTAATACTCAGAATAATTCAAATTCTTCTCAGAAATAATCCAAATATCTTCCAATAAATGGGTGAATAAATCAACTATAACCATGTGGCTACATGAGTGTTTATCCATACAATGGAATACTACTCAAGAATAAAAAATAATGAGCTATCCATACACACAACAAAGATAAATCTCAAAATAATTAGTCTGTGAATGATATAAGATTTAAAAAGTATATGTACTGTATTATTTTACTTGTGTAAAATTCTGGAAAATTCAAAGTAAACTATAGTGACAGAAAGCAGATTAGGATTTGCCTGAAAATAGAGTGGGGATAGGGAAGGGCAGGGAAAAGAAATTGCAAAGGGGCACAAAGAAACAACTGGGGATGAGAGATACAATCACCGTCTTGATTTTGTTGGTGCTTCCATGGGTGAATTGATAGGTCCGCACTTGTCATATTGTACACCTTATTTATTTTTATGGGACTTGGGGGCTGAACCCAGGGTCTCACACATACTTTGCAAGTCCTCTACCACTGAGCTGCACCCACAGCCCTTTTTCTTTAATGTTTATCTTGAGACAGGGTCTTGGTAAGTTATGCAGGCTGCCTCTGGCTTTGAACTTGCCATCCTCTTGCCTCCAAATCCTGAGTCTCTGGGATTACAGGCATGTGCCACCACACCAGGCATATTGTACATTTAAATATATGATATTTATTCTATGTCAATTATACCTCAATTTTAAAAACTCTGATCCATGGTGGTCATTCAATAATCAGTTTTTATGACAACATACACACATGTATGAAACACTCAGAACTTGTCCTCTAATTATTTCACTACATATTATCTATGCTCTTAACATTTCTTTATGTGTATTATCTACATATGGCGGCAATACTATTTGATGGTATGCCACTTTGTCTCTCTTCACAACTCCGCATTCACTGCCATCATGCTGGTCATTTAAAGTAGGTCATAGTGAGAACAGTTACATCACAGAAATTGGCAAGTACTGTAACTCATGGCCATTGCTCCCACCTCCATCCCATCCCTATTCCAAAAGCCAGTTGTTAGCTAGTCAGAGAGACAGGCCTAAAGCCAGATGACATATCCTTAGGTCCAGTGATCATTTCACCAGCCATGCCACCAGCATAACCGAAAATTGCTCACAGATACACTGGGGAGGACACTGGAGCAGAGACTGATGGGACTTGTCTCCACTGTCTCTTAACTAGAGTATAAGCACTGATCAAGGTTTTGAAACATGAGTTGCACCCCTCCTCCTGTCTTGTTCCTCCTCCTTCACCTCCTCTTTATGTGTGTATGTGTGTGGGGGGTACTGGGGAGTTGAATGCAAGGCCTCACACATGCTTCAGAAGTGCTCTAGCACTGAGCTGCACCCCCAGCCCATTTTTTACTTCTTATTTGAGACAGGGGGTTGGGATTTAGCTCAGTTGGTAGAGGGCTGCGCTGTAGTCTCTGAGGTCCCCAGTTCAATTTCCAGCACCGCAAAAATGGGAGAAGGACCTGGCAATCCACTCCCAAGGCAATCCCAAAATAGTCAGCCATTGAAAACCCTATGAGGGTCGCTATGAGTTGGATATCAACTCGACGGCACCTAACAACAACAATAATTTGAGACAGGGTCTCACTGAGTTACACAGGCTGCCTCTGGCCTTGAACTTGTGATTTTCCTGCCTCAGCCTCCCGAGTCACTGGGATAACAGGAATGCACTACTGAACCTGGCTCTCATTGTTATTTATTTTTTTCTTTTTCTTTTTCTTTTTTGGTATTAGGGAGTTGAAGCCAGGGCCTCACACATTCTTTGCAAGTGCTCTACCACTGACTGGTCTTCACCCCCAACCTATTTTTCACTTTTATATTGAGATAAGTTCTCACTAAATTATGCAGGCTGCCTCTGGCCTCGAACTTGCAATCCTTCTACCTCCACCTTCAGAGTCACTGGGATTACAGGCTTGAGCCACCACACCTGGCTTTCATAGTTACTTCTTAATTACATTTCTTCACTACTCCCCAACAACTTTTCCATCTCCTTTTCACCTGATAAAAGAGCCGATCAGGCCAGGAATGGTGGCATGTGTCTGTAATCCCAGCAACTCAGGAGGCTGAGGCAGGAGATCATGAGTTGAAGGCCAGAGGGAGCCTGCACAATTTAGGTAAACATTGCCTCAGAATAAAAAATAAAAATGGGGTGGAGGGTACAGCTCAGTGGTGCAGCACTTGCCTAGCATGCACAAGGCCCTAGGTTCAGCTCCCCTAAACCAAAAAAATGCGAAATAAAATGAAAACCAGTTCTGCTCTCAAAAAGCAGCACTTATCAAAAAGGAATACACTATTTATTGTGGAATTTCAGCAATGGCAATGATTTTTCTCTTAGGTAAGATTCTTCCCATCACCTCTCTAATTATAACATGAATATGATAACTATATTTCTGTGCCTAAATTGGGCATATAATATGAAGAAGAAATGTATGCATTTCCATGGTTTATGAACAAAATGCATAGAAGATTTGAAATCTGATTTTACTAGAAAATCCAGATTATTAAATTCCTCAGTTTTCTCCAATCTTTGGGTACAAATAATTGATTAAGCAAATTTCAACATTCCTGCCCCTACTTACTACCTCTGGACCTGCAAACTCCTCCCCACCTCTCCTCTCTCCTTCCCTCCCCCACGTTCTTCTTCTCTTTCTTTCTTTCCTTCTTTCTCTTTCTGAGACAGTCTTGTTATGTAGACCATGCTGACCCTGAACTCTAGATCTTCCTGCTTCAGCCTCCCAATTTTTGGAATTACAGAGGTGCACCATGATGACTGGGTTCCTTTTCCTTCTTTTAAGTAACTCTATTGTTAACTAACATGTTGTTAACTAACATGTTAACATATGTTAAGTAGCATGTGAAATCAATTTGATAAAAAGAGAAAAGTGAGGTGCTGAAGGGTTAAATGTCTTTACTTTCCTTAAGGCAGAACTAGACTAAGAGTCTGTGTTTTTTCACTCCTGGATCAGCAAATCCTGTGTCTTGCCTGCTTACCTTATGACTTTATATTGTCTATTGAAATCATGAAATCCAATCTCTTGATAAATGTTGTAGAGGAACATATTTATGTCACATTTTGGCATTTGTTCGTGACTGCCAGTGCATGTAGTTCCTGAAGATTTTCATGTTCACAGCCTTTCTGTAATGGCCATTAGGGAAATCATGAAGGCCTCATAAGATGGTAGAGAAGCTTTTGACAAACCACAAACCTTTAAGAACGCAGTTCTGTGAGAATGTGTGTTTTTACATCTCTTGTAATTCTCCAGAAGCAGAAGATTGCCAAATATATGAAATTTAAAACTCTGAATATTTAAAATATACTCGAGATTTTTGAAAGTTGCAGAAGCAATTGAATGATTTAGTTCAGGCAGGGGTTTTATAGGGCTCAATTCTAATATTAGACATATCAGTCGACTCATCTCCAGCTGACCTATTTGTTCTTCCACCCACCTCATTATGATAAGCTCTCTATAGCTTCTGTAAGATAATTAGCACATGTGGAATCCATTTGTAGCAGGCAGTTCTACCTACATGACAATAGGTTTAATTAATCTAAATATATACATTTATGAAAAACTTCTTCGCCTAGGAAGGGTGGCTGAGTGATTAAATGAAAATGAGTAACACGTATCTTGGTGATCATAGTCAGACAAATGCAGAGCCCTTTTCACCAGACCTAAGTACTGTTCTGTAAAGCAGCACTGGAACCCTCTTGGCTACATCACTGAGTACCTCCAGCTCCTTATGGGAGTGCACCCCGAGGGGTGTGCAGTGACCATTCCTCTTATCCATTTTGTATCTTAGCAACCTTATATATTTTTTGAAATTACAGAATACATGAAAACTGTATTCTACAAAAGTAGGAACTGTAAACTAGAGGAAATATATAAATGTATACGTTTTAATATTTATTATATATGTTGTTGTTGTTGTTAGGTGCCGTCGAGTTGGTATCCGACTAATAGCGACCCTCTGTACAACAGGGGAAGCATTATTGTCAGTGCTTCTCTGCTGTTTGTAGGGTTTTCAATGGCAGATTGATTTTTGGGAGGGGGTTGCCAGGTCCTTCTCCCAAGCCTATAGCTTCTGGTGTTCCCAGGTGGTCTCCCACCCAGGTATGAACCAGGCCCGTTCCTGCTTAGCTTCCAAGATCTGACGGGATCGGATGCCACAGAGCTATGGCTGCAGGCAGTCTTATTATATATACATATTTGTATATTCATTATTACACATGAAAATATACATTTTATATATTTCCTATATACAAATGCACACATCCATATTTTCCTTTCATAATATAGAAGGAGTGTTTCTTGGATTGTTGCTTAATCTTGATAGAAGGAAAGTCGAGGAGGATAGTGAATACTCTGCAATCTTTCTTATCATTTAACCCCTACAAATACCACTGCTTATGTTGTTGTTGTTGTTAGGTGCCATCGAGTCAGTATCCAACTCACAGCGACCCTCTGTACAACAGGGGAAACACTATTGTCAGTGCTTCTCTGCTGTTCATTGGGTTTTCAATGGCAGATTGATTTTTGGGAGGGGGTTGCCAGGTCCTTCTTCCAAGCCTACAGCTTCTGGTGTTCCCAGGCGGTCTCCCATCCAGGTACTAACCAGGCCTGACCCTGCTTAGCTTCCGAGATCTGATGGGATTGGATGCCACAGGGCTACAGCTGCAGGCACCACTGCTTATAGGGAATGAAAAAAAATCACATACTCTCTCCAAAGGACAAAATAACTTTAGTTATCAAAGAAACCAAAATATAGGTGGTATGGCCATACTCTGCCTTCAAGGAAAGACATATTTTACCTTCTATAGAAAGTTAGTTATATTTCCCTGGTTTCAGTGATATACCCTCATCCCAAAACAACCTTTGGGCTAAACAATTCTAATTTTCCTCTAAACTGTTTCCTTGTAGGAGTTGATCAACTATGTCCTCTGGGCCAAGTCTAGCTTGTGGTCTATGTTCAGAAACCACAATCTAATGATATTTTTTACATGTTAAAATCACTCTTAAAAAACACAAGACTGGAGGTTGTAGCTCAGTAGTAGAAAGCTGCCTAGCACATGTGAAGCCCTAAGTTTGATCTCAACACTGCAAAACAAAAACCAAAACAAATCAAATAAACAAAAACAAAACAGAACATAAACATAGATAGTTATATAACCCACCCAGCCTAAACTCTTTACTATCTAGCCATTAATAGAAAAAGCTTATCAACTCCTGTTCTAGGAGTTGTCTTAAAGGCCCTAATGATAGCATCTGTACATGAAAAATCACTATGGTCTAGGCTTGTTTCTTACTGTTGTTGTTGTTGTTGTTGTTGTTGTTGTTCTTAGGTGCCTTCAAGTTGAGCCCAACTCATAGCAACCTTATGGACAACAGAACAAAACACTCTTCAACACTGTGCTATGCCTGGCACTATTGTCAGTGCTTCTCTGCTATTCATAAGGATTTCAATGGCTGATTGTTTTGGGATTGTTTCAGAAACGGGCTGCCAGGTCCTTCTCCCATTTATTAGGGAAGACTTGAATGTGGACATAGCGAATGTAGAGTTTCCTACACATCTCTGACCAGAGAATGAATCTCTTATCTAGGAAAGTTCCCTAATAAATGAAACATAAACTTGGAAGGAGAATACATTGAAGATATTTGAGGACATCCATGTTGCCAGTTACATCATATCAAATCCATCACAGAAGTAAATGAAAGTCTTGTGTTAGTGCCAATGACATTTGCATTCATACTTATGCCAATAAGGCCAAAATTGAAGTAGGTTTGTGGTCTCCCACCGCTTCTCTTTGCTTATTTGCCAAACTCCAACTCCTATTTGTAGATTCTTCCCAATTGTTATAATTGTCAATGTCTGAGAAAAGAACCTGTGATGTTAAGAATCTTATCCACTGCACTCTTGCTTTGTTTCTTCTAAAAAGACTGTACTTTATCTAAAATACTTGAAAGGAGGTTTTAAAGATTACCTTCTTGCCCTAAATAAGAAGTGATTTTCTTCTTGAATGGCAAATATTTCTTGGTAAACTATGCTTATTTGTCCATTTCCCCAACTATGTTGGTATGCCATTACCCAGTTAGGATAAAACCAGAAGTTCCCAACTTATATGCACATTTATATATACATACACACCTATCCACATATGCTTGAGGTTTTATCCTTGAAACAGGTCCATAATAAGGTCATTCATTTTTGTCTTGAGAGATTAAAAAAAGCGAAAGGTGGGAGGGTGGGAATAATCTTGTCAGTACTCATCAGTTTTCCATTTCCTAACTATGTTATTCTTCTTCTTATTATTATTTTTAGATGGGGGCCTTGCTGTGTAGCATAGGCTGGCCTTGAACTCCTGAGGCACCCTGAGGCCTCCCAAGTGCTGGGATTACAGGCTTGTGCCACCACACCTGGATTCATTATGTTTTCATCTCCTCTGGGTTGGTACAAAACAAATGGTAGTGACTTAAGACACCTACTCCCAAATGTTGAGAACACGAGGGCTCCAGAGTATTTGGGCCACATGTATGAACAGTAGCATCTGTTCAATTCTGTTTACACTTGTGAGCACTGTGAATCTACCAATTCTCATCTATCCATACCAGGTAACAGTTTAAAACCATGATCTCACCGTTACTGGCATGCATTGAGAGCTTGTGGATTTGAATCAGTTTAAATTGAATTCATCTGCCTTACTAGAGCAAGGTGGGCAGCCTTACGCTAGTTATACTCCATGTGGACTATAGCCTCCTGCACTTGAAAGTACTGTGTTGGGGTCCGCTCCGGCCTGGCAAAAGACCACGGAGCTTCACCTCAACACCAGTACACTTGGGGACCCTCAGGGGTGGGTAAGAGCTGGTTGGTGGCACCAAGAAAGACCTCAGGAGGCCTTCTTATATAAAACAAACAGGAATTTTATTAAGCTACTCCTTTGCAGGAGAGCCTAAAGCTTTCTAGCCAATAGCACAGGTAACTGCTGCTACGATGGAATAACAGCTCTGTGTCAAAGTGACAAACAGCTCTGATGTCCTCGCTGGCTGCGCCGACGGCCTAGTAATGTTGCCCCTCACTGGTTGTCTTCTCCTCTCACCTCCTCCCTGGGATGGGGGGATTGAGAGCTCTTGTTGGCTTGCTCAAGGTCTTCTTTCTTGACTCTCGAAGTCTTGCCTCTCAGCGGCTTGATTGAAAGTCTAGATGATCAAAGCGGAGAAGTCAGGTGTAGGGTGTAACAATCAGAGTTAAGGTGGTCTGGAAGAAAGAAATGAATAGACACCTGAGGTAATCTGTGTTCTACTTAATACACTCGAGGTGGTGGTGTGGACCAGGGTGTAACCAATCAGAGAGCAGCTGGTGCTAGGAGGAGCAGCTCTCCATGTGAGGGCTTGGAAAACTGCACTTACGACTGGGGGGTTAGGTGCAGGCTGGACCAATCACTGAGCTTTCCTTAATAACTAATTGGATAGCTCTGGGCAGCCAGTCAGGCTGAAAAAAGCCACACTAGAGCTGGGCTGTTTGGTTAAGGGTTAAGGGTAACCCGATGTGGCAGAAACAGGGCAGGATTGGGAGGGGGATCAGACCTTGGTCTGAACTGAATGGGCCTAAGCCCTGGCACCCTCCTGGTCCACCGCAGGGGTGTCCAGATAATTCCCTATAGTACTGTTTCCAATCTCAAGTCTGGATGTCTTCCCTTTCCTATTTTATCCATACTTAGCTATATCTTACTCCTTCCTTTGGCCTCAGACTTAACTTTTCCTTCTCCTGAGTGTAACCTCTGAATATCTGTCATTAGATTTTATGGCCTTCATCATGCCTTTTCCTGAGTTCTGTGGATGTCAGATTGGCCTTCACAGTTGACCTCTGAACCTTGCATGTGCCTTGGCACCAGCCATTGTGATTCATGTAACAAATGCCTTTCTGTGTGGGCCAACTATCCACAGTGAGGATGGTATAGAGTGGTCTGCATACTTGTACCACTGTCCATGGTTCTGAATCAGTATTGAACTAAAATACTGCATTTTTTTTACTTTGATCTGCCTATACACCTTTCATCTTGCTCTCCAGCTCATGGGCCTGGCCTCCAAGTTCTATTCAACCACACATTGGTGAAGAAGACTATTTTAGATTGTAAAGCATCTCTAGGAGGATGCTGAGTGGAGGCTTTGAAATAGTGAACTGAACCTACAGCTACCACTGAGTTTATTTCCATTTAACCAAAAGATATCTAAAGCCAATCATGGCTTGAAAGTAAATATTAAACATGGATACAACTTTGAGGTCTTTTTTCCCCAGATTTTCTTTTCTGATCTTTATTTTACTCAATTCTATTGATGCACACTGAGAGTTTTATACACATAAGTATCATTGTAGTTCTTTGCACAGTTTTCATATTTTGGGTTATTACGGAGTATATTAGTTACTTTTCTCATAATATCTGGTAGAAATATCTGATGATGGTAAAATATCTGATAGAAACAACTTGTGGGAAGAATGATTTACTTTGGTTCATGATTCAGAGGACTTCAGTCCAAAATTGTGGGGAGGTATGGCAGAGGAGCTGGCAACCCGAACTACAGGCCCACATAAAGCCTCCAATGGTCTTCTACCAGTGACTGATTTCTGCAAGCAAGGTCCCACCTCCAAATGTTCCACAGCCTCAACAAACTATCACTTGAGGATCAAGCATTCAAACATATGACCTTTATAGACAATTTAGGTTCAAACCATAATATAAGGACAGAGAAATATTTTTAAGGACAGAGAAATTTTTAAGAGAATTAGATTTTTTTTAAACAAGGTCTCATTATGTAGCCCAGGCTTGACTGTGAACTACAGATCCTCCTACATCAGCCTCTCAAGTAGCTGAGATTATAGGTACATGCTACCATGCCCAACTATGGAAGAAGATTTTAAAAGGTAAAATTGTTGAGAATAATAAATGGATCTGAATCTAGATATTCATAAAATATCCTCTTTATCTTCAGAAAAAGGTGATCCAAACAGAAGAAGTTATATGAGGGAAGAAAGTAACCTTTTCATTTTAGGCAAACAAGGTTGGGCATAAATTGATAATCACTGAAGTTGGGTCACAGATACTTTGAAATTCCTTAAATATATATTCCTTCTACTTTTGTATATATTTGGAAAACTCCGTATCAAAAAGCTTTAAAAGTTGTTTCAAGTAGTTGGGGAAAAATGAATCATGGATTAAATTATACTACATCATACAATCAAATACCAGATATAGGCTGGGGATGTAGCTCAGTGGTAAAGTGCATGCTCAACATATATAAGGCTATGGGATCAATCTCCATAACATCCCTAATACATTCTAGATACATTTTAAGATTATTTCTAGATAGTTTCATGTAAAGATATTGATAATATAATTGTATCATAATGACATATTAAGGGCATGGAAAATTCTATCTAGCTAGAGTGAAACCTTTCTGTATCACTCAACAGGATTTATTTTTTAATCGACAAGACTGATAATACAATTTGGGATTTTTAATAAAAACTTTTAAAAATATGAAAGTGAATAAATTATGAAGAGCCACATGTGGTCTCAACTTTTTTCACTCAAAGTAATTTAATGTCCTTCTTTAGAGGTAATAATATTATCAATTTTGTTGTGGTGAAGCTCAGAGCTCCAAAAATATGACACCTTGACTCAAACATTTTAAGAAGAAAACTGCAGAAACAAGAAGGTTGCTGCTCCTCTTTTTTCCCCTTGGATCAGGCCTTACAAGTATTTCTTGAGCTACCTCTCCTAAAAGTAAGTCATAAGACCTTCATTCCAAAGGAGTTCTGCCCTGTAGGACAGTTCAAGAAGAATCTGAGCAAACAGGTAAAGAAGAATCTGAAACAGGTAAAGGTCTTATTAAGACCTTTCCAGTTGATTACTGTTGGATCATATAATTTCTTCCTCCAATCAAACTTCTATATGACTTTCTATAAAAGTACACAATTTTCCTTGAGTCTTTGGATCTTTGTTACTGAAGGCTCTTGTGTCATGTAAAATTTGTATTAAATAAATTTATTAGGCTTTTCTCTTATTAATTTGTCTTTTGTTATAGTGATGTCAGCCATGAACATTACAGTGTGTAAAGATGGTACTTTTTTCTCCTACAGTGACCCTTATCCTTATAGACTTTGAAAAATGTGAATTAATATTGACGTGTAAGTGTAGAAATACTTTGTTTTATTGTATATGTTATCATATTGCATAATGTTTTTCTGCCAATTGATTTTAAAGCTTATTGTATTGGGGAGATAGTAGTAATTATTAAATAGGAATTTACTTCTTTACCTGTTTCAGACTGGGGATGTAGCTCTGTGGGACAGTGCTTGCCTTGTATGTGCTGAGGCCCTGGGCTCAATCCCCAGCATTGCAAAAGCAAAGACAAAAACCAACAAAACAAAAATCCAAAAATCAAACCAACCAACCAAACAAAAATGTAATAAAAAACTTTCTTTTTAGGAATAAATCTGTTGTCTCATTATTCTAATGACAAGTTTCTGAGTTTTCCTGATATAGAAAACAAAATAAAAGAGCAATTTCAAAGATAAAAGAAAATATTTTCCATCTACTCTTACCATAGATTAGTTATGCTAATTTGTTAACTTCATGTTCTAAAACATCAGGCAGTAGTGATTTGGAAATACTTCTCTAGTTTATCCAGAATCATGATTCTGAGCCTCTGGTCCTATAATTAATTATAGCTTCACATGTAGAGTGAGACAACTTTATTTTATGTCATCTGTTGTTTATAGCTACCTGTCAGTTAACTCTGTTACTTTTATTGAGCAGAGAGTTACTTCAGTTACAGCATCCAAGCACTGGCATGGACATAAAACAGTCAAATCTGATTTAATTAACGATAGTGAGAGAACAAAGCCACTCCATATTGTTGACCTGTCAATATCTTAAAATATTTCTTGCTCCCTTAAAATTCAGAAATTTGCCTTCACATAACTACCATTATCTCAAACATTACCAGGGCAGATCAGCTGATTGTGTTGTAAGACAATCACTTTTAAATACTTTATGATGGAAAAATTTTTTGTATGTCTGAAATTGATAAAATATAGGTAGCTTTTCCTGAGGCACTGAATAGCCTCCTACTGATAAGCATTGCTACTGAGTTACTATCTTTGAATATTTTTTTACTTAAAAATCATATATGTCCTTACCACAGGGCAAATTTTTATAATGAAATTTGCAGTGAGATTTTTCATAAGAGATGCAATATGTCTTGTAGAAGAGAGGAGCAAGTATTAAGAATTTCAATTTTAGTTCTGCCATAATTAGTTGTGTAGCTTTGTACAAACTCATCTAATCTGTTTAGATCTCTGCTTTGTCTGTTTAATGGAATTCTTTCATTTTCTTCCTCCAGTGATGCTATTTTTTTTAGTATTTTATTTGTTATATATCTCCTTATGCATTTTACAGAACAAAATAAACATAAAAGTATAAATAAAAAGTAAGAGTTTTAATTAACCTGAAATGACAGTATATGCAACCATGGATTATATCCTGACATTTTTTCCCTTTTTTATATTTTCATAGAGTTGCATCCTGTATTTTGTGTTTTTCTCCCCCTCTTTGCCCTTCTATCTTGTTCTCCCCCTTCTCCCTTCCCTATCAACCATTCCCTCCTAGTAGTCCTCTCCCTCCTCATACTGGGTTAACTTGTATTTTCCATTCTTATAAAAGTATGGTTGTACATTTATCTATGTATGCATGTATGAACATATGTATAAGTTTTATCATGAAATATATATTGAATATTCAAGGCAATGAGGATATAGAGAGAGCAAGACTCTTCCTTAAAGGCATCACTTAGTGAGGGACCCTGTAAAATAAGCTACACATGGTAATTAAGTTAAAATGTATGTCTGTAGAATAGATTCTGGGAGCAAAGAGGGTGGGTCCTAATTCATTTAGGGATAAAGTGAGTTTTGAAGAAAAAGTAGGAGTCACAGTTAAATGAGGTTGGAAGGACATTCCAGGGAAAGGCAAGAGCACCTGCACAGAAGTGAAATGTGAGAGAACAGTATACACCTGGATAGCAAGTATTTGTTCACAATTGCAGTGAAGAGTTCAGAAAGCAGAATATTGGAAGATGGTAAAGCTGAAAATGGACTGGATCAAAATGGGTTACGTATAATTCCAATAATCTGATTTTGATTCTGAATGTGATAAAGACCATTATGGACAGATGGGACATAAACAGGATCTAGTTGAGGGACAATATGATTCAATATTAGGAAGACTTTGTATTATAGTGGTATGGAAGATTCACTGCAGGGTCAAGGCCCAGCTCAGGGGAATCAAGTAGGACAATGTTGCAATTATCTAAAGAGGGTATGATGAAGGTCCAATCGTGGTTATAGGAATGGGGACAGAGATAAAAGGATCGATACCAGAAATGCTAAAGGGAGCAGAAGAAGTACAAAACTGTGAGAGATATTAGATATATGGGTGAAAAATTCAAACATTATGCTGTAATTTCTAGCTTATGCATTGGGATGGATGTAGATTAAAGACTGAGATAAGAAGTGAAGATAGAGTAGCACAATTATGGAATTTTGTTTTTGTAGCTGCCCGGCACCTGAACCTTGCTTCCTTTTTTATTATTTTATTTTATTTTTTTGGTAACTCTCCATAGGATGAGTCCAGCTATCATTGGAGCCCATTTCCTACCACAGAAACTAAAATAAGAGACTCATTTTCCTGGCCTCCTTCACAACTAGGGCAGAAATACATGCTCTACTTTCAATCAATCACATTTGCACCCCCAACTTCAAACTGGACCCAATGATATAAATAATCCATTCTTGTGGTGGCAGTAGCAGTAGTACAAGTTCTGCTGTGGCATCCAGTGTTGCTGTCAGCAGCTAACAGCTGTGTGGCTGTGGTTTCTGGAATTCATCATCAATACCATCAGATGTTTTCTGTCCAGTGATACTAGTTGTGAGCCAGTTGCTTTAAAGATTCCCTTGGACTTTCCTGGTTCCCAAATTTGGCTATCTAGAATTCCTAAGTGACTCTTCTTCAGCTTAAATCAGAGTTAAGTTTCTGATGTTTGTGACCAGGAATCTGATGGATACTAACAAACTTGGAGGGTAAAGTGGTGTGGGACTGTGGTAAAAATAGTTTTGTGTTTTTGTCCAGCTGGGACTTTCTGAACACATTACTCGTTTAAACAAGTTCTGAAAGGTAATGTATGACTAATTAGATAGGAAGAGAATTCCAGAGATTTACCTAGGGAGGCATGTGTTTACAATTCCATGGGGGCTGAAAGCCAGGACCATGAAGGCCTCATCCCTGGGCTGTAAAGCTGGAGACAGTGGTCTTATCTTTCCCCTAAGAGATTTATTTACATGAGAAGCCAGAGTCCTTTCCATCCCATCTTTAAAGACTTTCAGCAAGGAAGGAACTGCTGCCTCATGTAAATAATTTCTTTCTTTATCTCTTTCTGGATCTTTTTTTTTTTTTTTTTTTTGTCTTTTCTTTTCTATAGGTCCTGTGTTGTTTGCAGAGTAATACCTGCCTTTTGTTGAATCACCCTAGGAGAAAGAATTGGTGGATGGGGAGCCATAAACTCTTTTGCTTTTTAGTGAATAATAGTAACAATCTGTCTCTGCTCCAGAAACCATATTTTGCATTCAAGACAATATTAATCAACACGCTAGATAGGAGGGAATAGTCAATATGTTCATGTATCTGGACACATTAATAGACTGGAGGTAGGAGTTTACAGGAGGTGGTAAAGTTAGGACAAGAGACTAAGACTTTGGAGTGGTGACAAAAGATAGGAAATCTTATCAAGATGGCACTGAGAAAAAGTCTTACCGGTAGAAGACTGATAGTTGGGGAAAAATTAACAAAGAACTTAATCTTTGGAGGATATGCATCCACAAGGAAAGGTGTAATTCATTGAACAGGAAATTAGAATATGAATGCTTTTCCCTCTGAACCTCATTCATGCCAACAAATATTTGTTTCCTACATTTGCCACATGCTGTGCCACAAGGCTCTGAAGATATAACAGGAAACAACAGTAAACAAAGTTCCTGCTGTCAATGAATATGTATTCCAATGTAAGAAAACAGATAAACAACTTGTATGTGTCTGGTGGAGATTAATGTAATTGGAAAAAATAAACAGGAGCAAAGATCTAGAAAATGTCCAGAGAAGCTGAATGGGGATTAATTTACACAGAATGGTGGTCTAGAAACACCTATATGTCATAGAGATGGAAAGTAGAATGGTAGCTATCATGGCTAGAGGTGGAAGGAAATGGGAAATTATTATTTGATGGGTACAATTTCATTTTTCTCCCTCAGTGCTGGGTATCAAATTCAGGGCCTCAGTCATGCTGGGCAGGTATTCTACCATTGAGCTATACTCCAGGCCCAGAATTTCAATTTTCAAGATGAAAAAAGTTCTGGAGGGCACCACGTGGGAACATAGAGTTAGCCTCAATTTATAGGTTTGAAACTTTTTGATATCTCTGTTAAGATTAAAATGTCAAGGGCATGTGTTGAATTCCATGAACATTGCTATTCTCTTGTTTATGGTGCTAGGCATGCTTTTGTTGCACAGGAGAGAAAAGGAGCTCATCTACCATTTAATATCTCATAAGAGAGAATAATGAGTCTGTTTTCTGGGATCTACTGCTGATGGGACTCCCTTTTCCACTTAGTGGCACACATGTGCCAGGGCTGGTAAGGCAGCACATAAGCTCTTGTGTAACAAATTCTGAGGTGACCCCTTGAAGAATAAAAATCCAATGTACCTTTGTCCTGATTCTCCTCTTTCCTACATAGGACTCTCAGGTCTCTTTGCACTGGGGAACAATAATCACATTGAACATATATTGGCTGCTTTTTTGTGGCTCATGAGTCATGATTCTTACATTGAATGTTACACATATAACAGAAGAAGAGGATCACACTATCTAAAAAACAATACTCCATGGAAAGGAACGCCCACGTTAACTAGCAGATGAGTGAATTTGGTGGTTCCATAAGGTCAATATGATGACTGAAGCCTGCATCAGGGCTCTTTTCCACCTTATTATGCTTGTAATGGGCACTTATAAATTGCCTTTGCTAAACAGCATTGACTCTTCACTCTCAGAGGCATCTAAAGTTCTCTAGTCCTAACTCTGCCACCACTTTGGGTCTGCGAAACATGAATCAATAAAGATCTCTTTTTGACAAGGGACTGCAACTACCCCCTCCAGTGATAACAACTTCCTTCTAGCCCCAACCACTCTTCTTCCAGTGTACTCCATATCAATAACTGGCAGCTCTAGTCACCCAATAACTCAAGTCAATAATCTTTAAGGTCTAAGTCTTCAGACTTTTGACTCCTTTCTTTCTCTCAAACTCCTTATCTTTTCCCCGGCAAACTCTCAAAAGCCATCATGTCTCACCACTTTTACCAAAATAATTATGCTCCAAGGCACTACCATCCTTCACTGAATTATTATAATGAACTCTGAATTGATCCCCCAACTTGTGCTCTTAACCTCCTTAAAGTTTTCTCTCTACTCAGTAGCTTTATTGTTGTTGTTAGGTGCTTTCAAGGGCTGGGATTTAGCTCAGTGGGTAGAGCGCTGCGCTGCAGTCTCTGAGGTCCCGAGTTCAATTCCCAGCATCACAAAAATGGGAGAAGGACCTGGCAATCCACTCCCAAAGCAATCCCGAAATAATCAGCCATTGAAAACCCTATGAGGGACGCTATGAGTCGGATACCGACTCGACGGCACCTAACAACAACAAAGGTGCTTTCGAGTTGGAGCTGACCCATTGTGGCCCTCATAGAGTTTTCAGTGGCTGGTTGTTTCAGGATTGCTTCAGGAGTGGATTGTCACTTCCTTCTCTCATTTTTGTGGTGCTGGAGATCGAACCTAGGTCCTCAGAGAGTGTGGAATAGCACTCTACCAACTGAGCTAAACCCCAGCCTTCTCAGTAGTAAGGGTAGCATTTTTAAAAATATACATTGGATTATATCACCCCACTGGTTCAAACCATTTGGTAGTTTACCAACCTGTTGTTCTACCTACTCCAATACCTCTTTGAGCCTATTTCCTAGCTTTCATCCAGGCTCACTTCATTCTAATTATACTAGGCTTTGTGCTATGCCTCAAATATTGCAAGACCCTTCCCACTTTATGACTTTGGTACTTGTGGTTCCTTTTGCAAATTTTTTTTGACAGCACTTTTAAATAAATAGTTAACATTGTATTACTTAACTTTGTTTTCATATTTTATATTTTCTCTACTAGAATGTAAAGCCACCCAAAAGGATAGGGGTATTGTCTGTTGTATTGAATTTGATATCCCCACTACCTAGAACATCCCCTGGAACAGAATAGGATATACAAAAATATGTGTTCAGTGAATAAAAATGTTTGTATCTTAATCTATTCCTCCCATATTTTCACCCCACTCCCAACTCCACTGCCACTTTTTACTTGCTCTTTTCTTTACTTTTTTTTTTTTTATTGTGCGCAGTACTGGGGGTTGAACCCAGGGCCTCGTGCTTGCATGCTTTGTAAGTGTTGTACCTGTGAGCTGCACCCTCAGCCTTTTTTTTTTTTTTTTTTTTTTTTTTTTTTTTTTTTTTTTTTTTTTTTTTTTTTTTTTTTACTTTTTTTGAGACAGGTTCTCACTAAACTACACAGACTGACTTTGGTCTCGAACTTGCGGTCCTCCTACCTCTGCCTCCCGAGTCACTGGGATTACAGGTGTGCGCCACCGCACCCAGTTTACTTGTTATTTTCTTATGACAAGAGTAGTGCTGTATATGGATTAGTATCCATTTCAGCACAAAATACAAGGCTGTGCACCTATTTCATCCATTGAATACATGATGAAATAGGGATTTGAATTAGTAAATATGTATCAAAAGAGTGAAAGTCCATTTCTTTTAGTCTCACAGTCTGATGATATCTTCCCAAAACGTTTACAGTTATAATCAGCCAGGGAATTAGGGGTTTAGCTTAGTAGTAGAGGATGTGCTTAGCATGCACGAGGCCCTGAATTCAATCCCCAGAACCAAATAAATAAATGAATAAAATTCGAATTCACCTGATTATAAACAGCTGTGCAGAAATAGGATAATCATGCATGCAGTTGCCCTAAGCCCAAGCACCAGCCTAGTAACACATCTTACAGCCTCACTGCAAGCAGTTCATGGTTATGTTGGCTCTTCAATGAGAATCAAATCCTTTTCCACCTTCAATGCTGATTTTCATAGGGATTCAGTTTTGTGTACTCACTTTCCTATTCATTTGCCTGTCTGTCCGCATCCCTACCACACTTCTCCCCGCAATGGCTCAGGATTTATAACTGGATATATTGTTTTGGGATTAGATAGAGAGCTGGTCAGAGCACAGAAATGGTTAAAACAGAATTGAGATTAAATAAGGATGCTGGAACTGTGTCATGTGTCCAGGTAAAATAAAACTGGAAAGAAATTGCTCCTTCTTGACAAAATGAAATCTACCAGCTCCAAGGCTCATGGTGGGAAGGCTGACCACGTAGTATTGGTCCTGACCTGCATGGACAATTTGGATCAAGACAATGGTGGAGAGGTGCAGCCTTCTCCAGTGGCTATTATGGAGGGCAGAGGAACAGAATTTTTTTTTTTATTAGATTGGCTTACCTTTTCCTAAAAGCAACAAATGCTAAGATATTCAACTAATTGGTAATTCCTGGGATCCAGTAATGTTAAAAATGAAGACAGATTCGAGATGCAAATGCAAGGCTGGAAAGACAAACAAAAAAAGCAAAAGAAACAGAAAAACACCCCCGCCCCCGGCAAGTAGCAGACCATTTCAATAGAATAGATGTAAAAGATGTGCCACATAAAGATGCAACTGTAAACTGGGCGCAGTGGCACACGACTGTAATCCCAACAGCTCAGGAGGCTGAGGCAGGAGGATCGCAAGTTCAAGACTAGAGGCAGTCTGCGTACCTTAGCGAGACCCTGTCTCAAAAAGTAAAAAAAATGGGCTGAGGGTACAGCTCAGTGATCCAGCACTTGCAGAGCATGCAAGCGCGAGGCCCTGGGTTCAATCCCCAGTACCACACACACACACACACACACACAAAGATGCAACTGTATTTCCTAAACACATACTCTAAGTTGAATGAATGTGTCAATAACCTGTGCATTGGCTAATTTACTTCACATCTCAGCTCCCACCTTTTGGAGAATTGCATGTCCTATATACATGGTCCCTACCAGACAAGCCTGTTTAAAAGTAGCTTGACTCTGCAACCTATTCTAAGAATGGACCATTAAGAAAAGCAATAAACTGGGCACCATGGCATATGCTTTCATCCCAGCTATTCAGGAGGCTGAAGCAGGAGGATTGGGAGTTCGAGACCAGAGATAGCCTGTGCAACTTAGTGAGACCTTGTCTCAAAATAAAAAATAAAAAAGGGACTGGGAGTGCAGGTCAGTGACAGAACACTTATTTAGTATGGTGGTGGGGCCCTGAGTTCAACCCCCCAGTACTGAAAATAAATAAATAAATAAGTAAATAAATTTTAAAAAAGAAAAAGAAAAGCCATAACTTGTGGACGTGTTTCCCACTATGAAATGCAAAATGAAATAGGTGAAATAACCTATTTTGCAAATTATCAGAGTGGAAACTTTCAGAGGTGAAGGTAATTTTTCTAAGATACAAGGTTAATGGGGTGGAATCAAGAATTCTAGTCCAGGCTATTTTTCTATAAAACCAATCCTGGCACACACTAAGTTTTCAATAAACACAAGTAATTATTAAAATAAGACTGAAAAAGTAGGCTGGGCATGGTGGAACATGCCTGTCATCCCAGTAACTCAGGAGGCACTGGCAGCAAAATCATGAGTTCAACGCCAGAGGCAGTCTGTGTAATTTAACAGGACTCTGTCTTAAATTAAAAAAATAAAAAATGGTCCTAGGGGTGCAGCCCATTGGTAGGGCACTTGCAAAGTATGTGTGAGGCCCTGGGTTCAACCCCTCTGGACCCCCCACCAAAAAAAGGACTGAAAACATTGAGAGCAGACTTTGAATAGCATGCTTATGAGTTTAGATTTTTAGTTATGGAGGATGGCGACAGCTATGGAGATTCTGAGGCAGGGAGTGAAATGTTTCAAATTGTCCTGTAGAGACCAGAGAGAATCCCGAGGGTGCCCCTGCTCTGTTTCCGTATGCCATCCTACTGTTATAATAGATTCTGTATTTCACATAAGGTAGCTAAAGTTGTATTTCTGTCACTTGAAGCTGAAAGGTACTGGTTAACAAATTTGTTCACAGATGAGGGAACTTAAAACCAGAGAGTTTGAATGAATCAGTTTTCTGGGATCAAGATCAGCACTAAATTTCCAAGTTTCCACTCTCTAATCCTAATCTACTCTGCCTGGGAAATTAGACCTTTCACTTTTTCACTACATTTTTTCTTTGAAGAAAAGATGAACAAATCAATTCCTTATGGATGATTGCAGGGATCCAGCTTGACTTGAATATAGCCATCTTGGCTATAACTGCCTGGCATGCGTTCCAAGCCGTACCAGATAAACAAAGTTGTAAAGATAGTCAGCTGTGTGTTTTGTCCCCACTACTGACACCCAGACTGTTTCTTTTTCTTTTTCTTTTTCTTCTTTTTTATAGAACTTAGGGATTGAACCTAGGGCCTCACACAAACTTTGCAAGAACTTTACCACTGAGCTGTACTGACAGCCCATTTAAAAATTTTTTTTTGTCTTGAGATTGGGTCATGCTAGATTGCACAGGCTGCCTTCTGGTTTCTAATTTGTGATCCTTCTGTCTCTGCCTCTGGAGTCGCTGGGATTAAAGGTGTGCACCACTGTGCCTGGATAGTTTCTTTTCTTTTATTGCTTCTTTTCTTCCTTTTTTTTTCTTAACAACTGCTCTAATTTACCTATCTATGTATCTATTTATTTATTTCCTTTATGATAGTGTTGAGGATAGGACCTAGGGCTTTGTATTTGCTAGGCAAGTTTTTTACCACTGGATCATATCCCTACTCCCTAGTCTTTCTTTCCTTCTTCCTTCCTTGCCCCTTCTTTCCTCCTTCCTCCCTGCACATCTTAGCAAGACCCTGTCTTAAAATAAAAATTTAAAAAGGGCTGAGGGCATAGTTCAGTGGCAGAGCACTTGCCTATTGTGAGCAGGGGCCTGGGTTCAATCTATGGTACTGAAAAAAAAAGTATTTAATGTAAATTAAACCTGCACCAATATGAATGTGGAAAACCGGTATTCAGACAATAGAGTCATTTACTAGATGGATTTAGCATAAGGTCATCCCCTATTCCAGACTCAGGTTTGTTAGAAGTAGAGCGTGTGCATGTAAACAATAAGAAATGCAAGAGCACACACTCATTAGTAAGTCCACTGCACCAAAGTGGAGGAAAGGACAGACTCAAACATACCTACTATATTTGAATGCCTCAGACTTAGTTTTCTGAGAAATGGATGACTCAAATTTAAAATAGTTGTCTTCATTCATGAAAATCAGTTTCAAAGGGTTTTGCTGAGGGTGTAGATCATTGGTGGAACATTTGCCTGGCATGGGTAAGACCCTGGGTTCCATTCCCACATCCCTAGCACCAGGGAAAAAAAGGGCAAGGGGCTTAACAATCTTCTCTTTTTAAAGACAAGGTCTCATTACGTAGTCCAGGCTGGTCTGGAAGTCTCTATGTAAACTGGGCTGGCCTTCAACTTGTGATCCTCCTCCCTCATCCTCCTGCATGCTGGTCCCCACCCCCAGCTTTTAACAGCTTTTGAACTAGCTTTTCTCCCTCAAAAGACCTACTGACTATTACTGACTTTCAAGTCATTTTTAACTATTAACCTATCCAGTCCACTGACCTAAATTCTAGATTCTGCATCCTGTCAATCCACAGTCCTTTTTCTTCACTCCCATCTTAACCCAATGTCTGTTTCCACTTACCTGTATGATTGTCTTAGCCTCTTAGCTCATCTAATTGTTGTCACTATGTCCCACTACCATCTAATGATGTTGCCTCTCACTGCTTGTAGAACCAGCTTCAAGCGCCTACATATGTCATTCAAGGATAACTGAAATCTGGCTAACTTGTCAGCCTTAATTCCCCAATTGAGCATAAGCCTCAAGTGAATCAGTCATTAATGCTCAAGCATCAGCTGTTATTATTTGTTGTTAAGCAGATTGCCTGCTCCTTTCTACACCCCATGTGCAAATATGACCTCCTTTAGGTATGAAATCTCCCCGATTCTACTCCCTCCCTACACTGAAGTGATGACTCTCTCCTTAACATTCCCAGGGTTTTTGGTACAACTTGAAGGATTCTGCAGTTTACTGGGTGTCACTATCCTGTTTGTGCATGTCTTAACTTTCTGTCCAGATGTTGAACTCCTTGAGAGAAAGAAAAATGTTTTACTCTGAATTGTATTTGTTTGTATCCTTTATTGTACTTTATTAAGTGCTTACTATACTTATTCCTTATTGTGCATTATTTTACAACAAAATACACAAATATATGTTTTGAATTTGGGACTGAGTTACCAATGATGAAATGAACTCACCAGCATCTTTTATCTAACCCAAGGTAAATGTTAATGGAAGACAGCACTTTACTGAAATGGAAAACACACACACACAAATAAAAATAGGCTTAAATAAACATGTTTAATGATACTACTGAAACTATTATTTTTTGGTAGAAAACATAATCTTTCAAGCTGCTGTCTCAAATGATCACTAAAATCACTGCAGTAAGTTCAGAAAAGTTCAGAAAGCCCAGAAAACTACTGACATCATTTAACTGCTTATGAACTCCATTGTTTGTTGTTGTTAGGTGCTGTCGAGTCGGTATCCGACTCATAGCAACCCTCAAAGGGTTTTCAATGGCTGTTTCCGGATTGCCTTGGGAGTGGATTGACAGGCCCTTCTCCCATTTTTTGCGGTGCTGGGAATTGAACTCGGGACCTCAGAGACTGCAGCGCAGTGCTCTACCCACTGAGCTAAATCCCAGCCCTATGAACTCCATAGACTTCTGTAAATGCTTTAATGTTTAAACATTTTAAATTCTCAATATGAGCCAGATTTTGGATATTGTCTATGTCTACTTCTAACCTAACCCCCTACTTTGGAAGATATAGCACTTCTTTTAATATTAGCACAAATCATGAAATTTTTGCAGTAGGCATATGAAAGTTTGAAACATCAAATTTATTTTAATCATGGCCACAAGCTCCTACTTTACAGTCACAATGTGATTTATGGACATTATGATTTATGTGATTTATGGATTTAAGGAAATTATATAATTCATATTTCTCCCAGGAGCTAATACACTTTAAATCCTAACATTACATGCAGCCTGGGGGTTAGCCAGTTGCTAGAGTGCTGCTCTGCACTTTCTGAGGACTAGGGTTCAATCTCTAGCACCACAAAAATGGGAGAAGGATGTGGCAGTCCACTCCTGGAATAATCCCAAAACAATCAGCCATTGAAAATCCTATGAGGGTCACTGTGAGTCAGACACAACTCCAATAACAACAACTTACATGCAAATAGGCTTGCAGTCATCTACTCTTGGGAAAGTTCTGGTGGCCTGCAATTCATATCCACAGGAAAAGCTGCTGTTAGCATGTACCTACTGTTGTGGATGCCTGCAGCCACACCACTGTGGTGTCCAATCCTGTCAGATCTTAGAAGCTAAGCAGAGTTGGGTCTGGTTAGTTCTTGAATGGGAGACTGCCTGGGAACACCAGGTGCTGTAGCCTTGGGAGAAGGACCTGGCAACCCACTCCCAAAAAACAATCAGCCAATGAAAACCCTACGGATAGCAGAGAAGCACTGACATTAATGTTTCTCCTCTTGTACGTTGGGTCGTTATGAGTTGGACACCAACTCTACAGCACCTAACCACATCGCCATTGTGAATATGCAAGGAACAGAGTTAATATTTAGTTGGCTTTAAATTCATAGAGCTAGATATGGGTGTGTGTGTGTGTGTGTGTGTGTGTGTGTGTGTGTAGTGCTAAGGATTAAACTCAAGGCCTTTTACATGCTATGCAAGTGCTCTATCACTGAGCCACATCTCCAGTACCTAGCTGTAGGTTTTTAATTTAAATTTCTTCAGTATTTGTTGTATTATCTCAGGAATCAAGAAAATAGAAAAAATTACTTTAGTACAGTTAAATTTTTCTAGGACTAATTCTATCCCATATGTTAAGCTACAGGTAGTGTCTGGAAAGGAGAACATCTTCCCTGTCCCTGTATTATTTCATCTTGGTCCTAGAGAAGAAGTCTTTGCATTGATGGAATATGAACATATTAACTTTGTGTTTTAAGAGATAGTAGATTGCCTTTTTGTTCTACGGACCATATTATATTTCTTGAGATTGTATTCTCAAAGCTTCCTCAGAAAGACAAGGAAGCTGCTTTCCTGATGGTTCTCAGTAACTTTTCACTTCTCCTTGTCTGAATTCTGAACCATGAACTATCTGCAGAGGCTTGAGAAGAGAGTACATCTGAGCTACATGCAGGACCTACATTCAGGGGTAGAGTCAGCACATTGGCTGTTTAGAAGTGTGAACACCTGAATGAAATTAGGCTTTATAATTAATGTTAAAGGGGTCGGGACATAAAAGAGCAACCCTACAGACTAAAAGAGGCTTTAGTCTCATAACAAAAAAATGCAATATGTGAGCACTATCTGGATTCTGATTCAAGTGAATAAATTGTTAAAAATGTCTAAAACAAGCTGGGCATGGTGGCACATACCTGTATCCCCAGTGACTTGAGAGATAGAGGCAGGAGGATCATGGGTTTGAGGCCAGAGGCAGGCTGCATAATTTAGTGAGACCCTGTCTCAAAAAAATGTGAAAAATGGACTGGGAGTGCAGCTCAATGGTAGAGCACTTGCCAAGCAAGCATGAAGCCATGGGTTCAATCCTCCAGTACAAAAAAAAAAAAAAAAAAAAAAAAAGGAGTCTAAGAGTATGTCTCAGCTATTGGAGACTGAGGCAATAGAATCACCTGAGCCCAAGAAATTGGGGTCAGCCTAGGCAACATAGCAAGACCTGTCTCAAAAGGAAAAAACAAAATAAAAAACACTAAGACTATTGAGGGCTGGGATTTAGCTCAGTTGGTAGAGTACTGTGCTACAGTTTCTGAGGTCCTGAGTTCGGTTCCCAGCACCACAAAAATGGGAGAAGGACCTGGCAATCCACTCCCAAGGCAATCCTGAAACAGTCAGCCATTGAAAACCCTATGAGGGTCGCTGTGAGTCAGATACTGACTCGATGGCACCTAACAACAACAACAAGACTATTGAGAAAATTTGAACATTCTCTGGATGTTTGACACTATAAATCTTTGCCAATATTTTGTGCATAATAATAGCATTACTATTTTGTGGAGCCTTTTTTGTTTTGGAGATGTATGTTGTTGTTGTTAGGTAGCGTGAGTTGGTGTCTGATTTATAGTAACCCTGTGTAAAACAGGAAAAACAGTATTGTTAGTGCTTCTCTGCTATTCATAGGGTTTTCAATGGCTGATTGTTTTCAGCATTGTTTCAGGAGTGGGCTGCCAGGTTCTTCTCCCATTTTTGTGGTGCTGGGGATTGAACTCAGGGCCTCAGAGAACACAAAGCAGCATTCTACCAACTGAGCCAAACTCTAGCCCAGATAGTAATAGTGTTTTTATGAGTTTTTATGATCACAGTGCTTGAATCTTGGAAGGCATTTAATATATACTGCTGAAAGAATACATGAGCATATTTATTTGTAAGTCTTTATCTCTATTTTGGGTTATTTCTTTGGACTATATGCCCAGAGGTAAAATGAAGGGATAAAGAGCTATGCATTTGTCCCAAAGGTTTTCTACACATAAACAGATGTACTAACAAATGATGTAATATTCTCCCCAGAAGAACTCATTAATGAATCAAAGATAATGTGGGGAAAGCTTTAGGTGATTCTAATGGTGATTTGAAAAAAGCCACCATTTTTAATGATTTTCTCCTTTCCTTGTCTTGTTTCAGCACTTACCATTATTATTGTGCTGGGAATTGAACCCACGACCTTGAGCATGCTGAGCACATGCTTTACTACTGAACTATATCCCAACCCCTGTTTCAACCCTTTTATCTGTGACTTAAGTTTCTACCTACAGAGGGAGCTTGTCATATCTGCACATGATTAACAGTACAGAAAGATAACATTCATTTAATAGATGTAGGATAAAAAAAAAAAAATCTTTTCAGGTTGTAATAATGGCCTCAGTAGTTGAAGAGGAACTCCAGTAGGATAAGTGGAGGATCCTGTACTTTGTTGCATGGGGACTGAATGAGAAAGTGTGGTTCAGTGAGACTCATGGCTGCCCCTCTTGGCTCAACTCCAGGGTTTCTTCTGTTGGCACCAGTGTTCTCTGCCTCCCTTGCAGCTGCTTTCATACCTAAGGCCTGCCTTATTTTCCTCGTATAGTTGCCTCTATCCATTCCATTCTTTTGGTTATCTCCTGACCCCAGCCTGGCTTCAGTTATAAGTTTTCCTAGTTGCCTCTTCACTGATACTGCTCTGCAGAAGAACACTATGATTCTTTGTATTTTTGTAAACATAACACACATACTTCAAAAGAATGTGTCTTCTTTAAAATTTATTTTTTTTATTTCTTTTTTTGTGCAACTAGGGAGTTGGTTGAACCCATGGCCTCAAGTATGCTAGGCAAGTGCTGTACTGCTGGGCTGTACCTCCACCCTGTTTTCACTTTTATTTTGAGACTGGTTTCACTAAATTGTGCAGGGTGCCTCTGCCCACCAACCTGCAATCCTCTTGCCATAACTTCTGGAGTTGCTAGGCTTACAGGGTTGTGCGCCAAAGCTTCCAGCTTCCTCTTTGTTAGGTAGAGTCAATGTTCACACATGCCTGTAAATGAGAGACCTGTTATTGAAAAATTTGAATGTTTTGTATCCATACCTATCTTTTTTCTGCTGGCTCTATCAATTTCAGGGAGAAAGGTGTTAAAAGTCTACTGCTGTGGTTATGAAATTTATTCTTGTAAGAGTTATATTTTTAGTCTATGTCATTAGGTATGGTTTTATTTTTAGTCTCTGTTGTTAGGTACAGATTCAAGACGATTGTAAATTTCCTGATGATTCTCTTTGACTCTAATAATTTTATTTTTGCTTTAAAGTTTATTTTGGTCATATTGTTTATGATGATTGGTTTTGTGTGCCAACTTCAGTGGTGTTTTGGGATGAGATCAACATTTAAATATGTGAACTTTGGGTAAAGCAGATTGCTCTCCATAATGTGGCTGGGGCTTGTCCAATTAGTTAAAGCCTGGATAGAACTAAAAGACTGGCCTCATAGAGAAAGAGGGTTTTCTCCAGTGAACTGCTTCCAACCTCATCTGCAACATTTTCTGACCTGGGGCTCTACCCTTTGGACTGGAATGGCATTATCCGGTCTCTTGAGTCTCAAGCCTGCTGGCCCACACCCATAGATTTTAAACTCACCAGGTTCCTTAATCATGTGGGTCAATTCCTTATAGTAACTCTCTTAAGAATCTCTCCACTCTCTCTATCGTTTCTTTCCCTCTCTCTCTCTCCCCACCCTACTCTCCCCCACCTCAACATTTTTCCCTCTCCTTTTGAGACAGGGTCTTACTATGTAGCCCAGCCTACCCTTCAACTGGGATCCTCCTGCCTTCACCACCACGTCTTCAAATTTCTCTTCCAACTTGATCTAGTGTTCAACTTCTACGCAGATCTGACAAATATTTTTCCTCACTGATTTCTTTTCTGTACATTTCTTTCACACTTTTTTGGTATCCAAGTCTTTTGGAACTCACACAATCTTTGCATTTTTTCCCTGGGACTTGGCATCACATTGAGATGGTGTTGTATCAAAGTAAACATTTTTTTTTTCAAGCTGTCATTCATATCTTCTCTAAAGTTTTGACTTGGTGCCAAGTGCTTTGGTAAGTACATGGATAAAGGTGGATACAGAGCGGTGTCCCTGCCCTCAAGAGAGACTTAGCAGGAGAAACAAAGCATTCAGTTACTGTTAAGATTGTTGTTGCTGTTAGGTGCCTGGAGTCGGGTGTCCGGCTCATAGCGACCGTTCGACCGTTTGTACAATAGGCGAAACATCACTAGATAGGGTTCTTAGTCACTTTACTACCTGTGGAAGAATTGCATAAATTTCTTTGCATCTCCCTTTGAGCTAGGTGTTATTATTCCTACCTTAATATGAGATGATGCTACCAGGCTAGGTACTTCCAAGGCCATGTGGCAGTAGTGCCATTTGAACTTGGCGTCTTCAACCTATTTAAATAAAACAAATACATTTGTAGTACTTCAGATAACATGTAACACATGTTGTTGTTGTTAGGTGCTATCGAGTCCAACTCATAGCGGCCCTGCGAACAACAGGCAAAACACTATTGTCAGTGCTTCTCTGCTGTTCATAGGGTTTTCAATGGCGAATTGACTTTTGGGAGTGGGTTGCCGGGTCCGTCTCCCAAGCCTACAGCACCTGGTGTTCCCAGGCAGTCCCCCCTCCAAGTACTAACCAGGCCCGACCCTGCTTAGCTTCTGAGATCTGACAGGCTCAGATGCCACAGGGATATGGCTGCAGGCACTGTTAAGATACTTACAATGAAAGGGGGAAAAAATAGCATTTTGCTTTTGCGTTTTGGGTTTTTTAGTCTTCAAATTTGACATGTAGCAACGGTAAACAGTTCACTTATCTGGAAAACAAATGCGTCAATAATAGGATGGTGTTGATGGATTTATTAAGAACCGTTGTGCAAATCCCCAATCTGCTTTATAGCGGAGGTTAAAATGAAGAAAACTGCTCCTGTACAACGTTGGAGGGAAGAAGGGAGGGGGTACGAGACCGTCCAGAAAGTCTCTCCACTGACTTGGGGCGCCTCGAGCCGCGGTGGCTTCCCGTATACAGCGGGGCAGCTGTGTCTGCAGCCCCTGGCGCATCCAGCGTGGCTCCGCCCCGGGCGCGCGCCCTGCCACCTTAGAACTACAGTTCCCAGAAGGCCGTGCGAGCCAGGAGGGAAGCGGCGGCCGCGGCAGGAAAGGCTCGGGCTGGCAGAGCCAGCGGCTGGTGCGGTTCCCCTATAGTCTGTCCCTCCGTCGTCGGTGCCCCGCTCGGAGGGTGCGAACCCCAGCAGCTGACGCAGCCCCGGGCGCTGGCCGGGGCGAGCCCGCTCCTCCGCCCGCTGGTCGGGCCTAGGGGCGGGATGTAGGGCTCCGGGCGCCGAGGCCGCGGGCGCGGCGGGGAGATCGCGGAGGCCGCGCCGAGGATGGAGAGAGCGATGGAGCAGCTCAACCGTCTGACGCGCTCTCTGCGCCGCGCGCGCACCGTGGAGTTGCCCGAGGGTGAGCGGGCAGTCGGTCTGGGGCTCAGGCCGCTTACAGGTCTGCTGGAGAAACTAACCCAAAGCAGAGAAGATACCGACTTTCACTTTTCTGAGCTGGGAGGGTCTGAGGCGGAACACCCCCCTCACCCCCGCCCCCCCCCCGCCCCCCGCTCTCCTGGGCCGCAGGTCGGGTCTTGGCAGGTGGGAGTTTGTGGGAGGGGCTGGGTCTGTTCAGATCCCACTGCTGGGAGAAGCAGGGCAGAGGTCCCTCCCGACTGTCGATTATGGATTTTGGCAAAGGAGAAGAAATGTCATCCGGATGGGGAGACGTTACGTTACACTTGGGGGTCCTTTTACAGTCGCTGGGGGGTAGCTACTCTAAAGATAGTATTTAAGCTGCAGAGTGGCATTAAAAGGGTTTATCATTACTATTTTCTTTCCTAAAATTAAGGGCAATGCTGTGTTATGACAACAAACAAAAGGTGGTCATACATCAGACAGGTATTCTTAATGTGTGTAGACATATCTCCATTTATTCATCAGATTTGTATTGAGTGGTCTGGGTAGGAACTGGGGTGCATCTACCGAAAGGAATAAGGAATGTTCTCTGTAGTTCAAGACTTAGTGTGCCAGGGTTCCTTCGTTGTTAGGTGCGGTCAAGTCGGTGTCTGACTCATAGCCACCCTACGTGCAACAGGGGAAACAGTACTGTCCGTGCTTCTCTGTCATTCATAGGGTTTTCAATGGCCGATTGTTTTGGGGGAGTGAGTTTCAGGGTTTGTCTCCCAAGCCTACAGCACCAGGTGTTCCCAGGTGGTCTCCCATCCAAGAACTAACCAGGCTTGATTCTGCTTAGCTTTCCAGATCTGATGGGATCAGATGCCACAGTGTTACAACTACAGGCGGGGTTCCTTCAAGACGGGTAAAACTCTAGTAATAAAGGAAATGGAAAAATAAGCCCATTTATTTACAGGCTTATGAATCGAGACATTTTAGTGACAGTGGGAGATCACAGTGATATTTCTAAGTGACTTTTGGCTTTTTATGTTCAAGAGTTAAGAGTGTATTGTGGTTGGCAAATTGTTTTTCATCATTGTAGTGTTACCTCATTTTAGGGTAAGACCCTCAAATAGAAATTTGTTTCATTTTTTCAAAACTATTTGCATTGGCTGGGGAGGTTATAGATTATAGAGGGAGCCCTTGGGAAAGAGTCATGAAAGAAATGTGGGATTGGGGACTCCAGGGGTAATTTTATTAAAAGAAATCTCTCTAGCTCCTATGGAGGATTTAGAGTAGGCAAGAATTATGAGGACTATTTCTCAAGAATAATTTTGAATTTGTTGCTGGTATGAAGTAATTGATTTAGAATAATCCTGATTTTGGTAACTAAGACTTCAGCTTCAACTTTGTTTTCTAAATTCCTTTTCTTTAAAGTTTTCTTTTTAGTATTTGAGTTCTAGAACTGTATTACTATAAATGACTGACCTCTGCTAAAGCAAGATATTAAACTTTTCTTATCACTTCAAAAACTTTATATACTTCTCAAAGGCGTTTTCATGAGTACAGAGAAGGATGCGTCTAGCAACAAGTTTTATTCTATCCTTTCTTAGTATAGTTAATAGTGTTTCTTAGTCTCCTTTTAGAACTGTTGTTGTGGTTTTATTTACTTCTTCATACCTTTAGTGTATGTGACCTATACTTTTTATAAGGTTAGATATCACTTAAAATTTAGATGAAGATCTTATTTTTTATCTAAATAAAAGCATTATAAATAAACCAAGGGCTGGGATTTAGCTCAGTGGGTAGAACGCTGCGCTGCAGTCTCTGAGGTCCCGAGTTCAATTCCCAGCACCGCAAAAATGGGAGAAGGACCTGGCAATCCACTCCCAAGGCAATCCCGAAACAGTCAGCCATTGAAAACCCTAGGAGGGTGGCTATGAGTCGGATATCGACTCGACGGCACCTAACAACAACAAATAAACCAATGCAAACCTTATGATGCACATTAATGCTCTTTTAAAATTATGTGCTATTTTGATTTTAAAATTTAAATTCACAAATAAGGGTATTGCCTATTTATGACTTTGTTTATTATATTGTTGTTAGGTGCTGTTGAGTCAGGTCTGACTCATAGTGATCCTGTGTACAACAGAACAAAACACTCCCTGATTCTGTTCCAGGCACATGACCTTTTTTATGTTTAAGCCCATTGTTGCAGACACTGTGTCAATCCATCTAGTTGAGGGTCTTCCTTTTTTTTCATTGATCTGCCACTCTCCCAAACATGATGTCCTTTTCCAGGGACTGATCCCTCCTGACTACTTGTCAGATGTAGTTTAGCCATTCTTGCTTCCAAAGAGCACTCTGGTTGCACTTCTAGGATGGGTCTGTTGGTTCTTTTTGCAGTCCATGGTATATTCAGTATTCATCTCCAGCATCATAATTCAAAAGCATCAATTCTTCTCCTGTTTCCTTTGTTCAATGTACAGTTATTTTATGGTATTCTCCTTAACTTGGGTTTGTCAGATGTTTCTCATGATTAGATTGAAGTTACATATTTTTGGCAAGAAT
The DNA here is from genome assembly GCA_007922755.1 of Pedetes capensis. Lineage (NCBI taxonomy): Eukaryota > Metazoa > Chordata > Mammalia > Rodentia > Pedetidae > Pedetes > Pedetes capensis. Next base: position 86,880 of record VMDO01002194.1, read on the forward strand.
ACTGGAAAAACAGAGCCAGGCGCAGTGGTGGAAGCCTGTAATCCCAGTGACACAGGAGGCTGAGGCAGGAAGATTGCAAGTTTGAGGCCAGAGGCAGCCTGTGCAACTCAGTGGGCTCCTGTCTCAAAAACCAAAAAAAGGAGATAGTGGTGCAGCTTAGTGATGGGACACTTGCCTAGCATGTGCCAAGCTCTGGGTTTAAGCCTTCAGTACCACACATACAAACCCCACCCAAACACAAAATAATACTGTTATAAGAGTGGTGTGCTGTTCTCAGCAGATCCTATCAGGAGCTACATGGTATTGATATGACTTATTTCTAGTCATGTTACCCTTTATCATTTGATTAAGGTAGTGTCTACTGGGTTCTTTACTGTAAATTTACTATTTTTCTATTGTAATTATCCAGTATTTTTGGGAGATACTTGATACTATGCAAATATCTTTTTTTTCCCCTCAGATTTTAACTGATTAATTTTAGCATCAGTATTTTAAAGGGTGAAGTTGGGCTTGTCAAGATTACTTTTTTGTAAATAATAAAAATCATAAGCCTCCAAATACCATAAATAGTATAAAAAATAATCTCAAAATACTGGCTGAAATGTATATACTATTGCATCACAGATGCTGTTTTTTAACCTTTTAGATATTTTTCTGAATTTATTTAAGATATAAATATGAATCTTCTGAATAATGTAAAGCGATAAATAAAATTATGTTTTTAATGCTGTTTCATAAATGCTTCTATAATAATTTCTTTTGTATAACGGCAAGAAGCAAGTACTATGTATATGTAAAGTTTTAAAATTATTTTAGCATATATATCTTTAAAATATCCTTAGCACTTAAAATTCCCATGAACTATACTTTAGTATTATAAAATATGTCTGACAAATACCTCTTTGGAAATAAAATTTCACTTGTTCAAACTACAGAAAATATTAGCCTTTCAATTTTCTCCTTACGTCCAGAAGCTAACTTCTTTTGTGATGATGTAAAGGGGATAAGCTGTAATGAGAATGTGAATTCTCAGGTGTGTTGAATTTTGTAGTGTCTCTGGCATTCTGCACTATTCTTTCCTTCTTCTATCTTTCCTCATGTTTTGTGTAGAGTTAAGAAAACTCTAATCTTAAATATCACCCTTTGGAAAGAGTAGAAGATACATTAATTCTTTTTCTTTTTTACTCAGATAATGAAACTGCTGTTTATACATTAATGCCAATGGTTATGGCTGATCAACACAGGTGAGTGAGTGTTTCATAAATTTATGCTTTTTGTGAAGTATAAATTGTTCTGAATGATATATAAGCACACACACATACACTCATATATACAGGCACATTTTGGACATAAATGTTATCATGGGGCAAGGTATTTAACTTGTTTTATTTTCTGCTGTGAAATAAGAACAAGATTTTCCAAGATCTATATCTAAGCTTTAAAATTTTAAGATTAGGGCCGAGGGACAACTTATTTCTCTTATGTACTTCTATTTCTACTTTGATGTTCCTTTTAGTGATGTAGTATTATTGATACTCTTTTATAGGAACGTGTATGATATAGTTACCTGGCTGTGTGAAGGGGTCTTTATACTTGTAGCAGTTAGCTCTGCTGTAGGTAGTTATTGAGTGTTTCGGTCTAAAGAAGAAAAAATGAAGAGAAACTGTGTTATGAAACAAATTTGAAATATCTTATTTTTTGCTTCAAATTTCCTGTGTGGTATAATTTTTTTTCTGACTTTATTTGACTAATATAAATTAATATTAGTAGGCTTAACGTTTGGCAAGGGAAACGGCCAGGCATACTCACTTTGTTTCTCAAGAATCTAGGGAGAGCTAAAGCCAGCTTAGTCTATTAGATGTCTTCAGAGCAGATAACATAGCACCTTCAGCTCCAGTTTGTTGTTCAGGGCCATTTCTGTTACTGAGTCAAGGTCTTGTCATGTAGCTCAGACGAGCTGCAAACTGGACACCTTCCTGTCTCGGGCTCTGCAGTGTTGGGATTACAGCTGTGTCCCATCATGCCCAGCTACTGGTTTTTGGCTAATATTTTGCTGGCTACCATGCTACATTTGCTTCTAGAATAATAGTGCCTTGGTTTTTGGTTAATAAGGGACAGAACCTTTTGAATAATTAGTCACAGTAATTAAAGAGCTTTCACCTGATTTATTGTTTTTTTATATAGAGATTCCTCTTTTAATCTTTTTTTGGACATAGGTCTGTGTGTGAACTACTATCAAATTCAAAATTTGATGTCAATTATGCATTTGGACGTGTAAAAAGGAGCTTGCTTCACATTGCAGCAAAGTAAGACTAAAGATACTTTGGGTTAAACTCCAGTCCAAAGTAAGGATCATAAGCTTTGAATCAGTATTGTTTCACAGTAATTATGGGGAGAAATGAGAACAGGCAGCCAAGTAATCCTTTATACTATTTTAGGGCATAGTGTGCTATGTATTTTTGCTCTAGATAAGTTATTAACTTTGGGATTGAACTCATGTCTTATGTACCTATCGACTTAGCTTGTTCTAGGTTAGGTATGGTGATTGCCTTCTAGGTGTAGTAGAAATTTACCACAATTTCATCTTATTCCACCAATATAAGGGATAAAAAGAATAAGCTAATTGCATGTGAAGTCATTGGTTTTATATTTTTGTACGTAGGAGGGAGTGTGATTTTTATCCACAGTCTTATACTGTGTAATCAATCAGCAAACTAGTTGATAGCTATTTTCTTTTCAGGTTTTAGATAAGTGGGTTGTAATTAATTGTTCCTACTTAACTTGGCTCCTGGAAAGCCAGTAGTCAGGAATACTGTATGGTTTCTTTTATAAACTAAGTCTTTGTTTTGCTTTATTTGAACTTGTCAGATACTTATAGCTTCCATAGTAGAATGTACCATCTTGAAGATAGAGGATATTTACTATTTATGACAGAAGTTAAATCACATTGTAGGTAAAATAATGTATTTAGTAGAATTTTTTTAAATAATTAAACTATGTCAAGTATTGCTATTTATTGAACTGTCTTTTGTCTTTTAATACTGTTGTAGTTGTGGATCGGTGGAATGTTTGGTTCTGCTGTTAAAGAAAGGATCAAATCCTAACTATCAAGATATTTCAGGCTGTACACCACTTCATTTGGCAGCTAGAAATGGGTAAATTTTAGTTTCCTTAAGTAGCTGATATCATATTATCAGATGTGTATAACAGAATTCAAGGTGCTCTTATCTTGGTTTGATGATTCCCCCTCCACTCCCAATATTTTTCTTAGGAAAAAATTACAAAAATGATGTGTGTTGTTCCTTTTTTTTTTCCTCTGAAGAATATACATCTATGCTTTCTCTTTAAAGTGGATTTTGGCTCATTATTTTAAAATTTTAAATGATTTACATTTAATCAGGTTGGGGCTTAGCTCAGTGGTTAGAGTGCCACCCTGTGTGCTCTCAGGTTCAGTCCCAGCACTGCAAAAATGGGAGCAGGAACTGGCACCCCAACTCCCGAAACAATCAGCCATTGAAAACCCTATCTATGATAGCAGAGAAACACTGACATAGTGCTAGCCATGGCACAGTGTTGGGGAATATTTCATACTTTGTAGTGGCTAGAGTTGGGCCCAGCTCTACAGTACCTACTGACAACAACATTAATAATAAATTAACAATTTATTAAATTCTTCACTAGTATTTTTCTTCCTGAAAATACGTTTGAGGGAGTTTATTATTACTTGTAGTATAATGACATTTTGTTGTCTGGGAATCATAATTTCCACCTGTTTTTGGTAGCTTTTTTCCTGCTAATCTTTTGCTACTTCTGACTCTATTGCTAATTTCTAAAGTTCCTTGTTTAGTTAATTTTATTAGTGGAATTAAAGACAATGAATATATTATATTCAGTTTATAGTTGTTTGAGGATGAACTATATCAGAGTAACTTTTCGGGTTAAAGGTAGCTAAGAGTGCTAAAGGGCTGGAATTTAACTCAGTTGGTAGAGCGCTATTCTGTGGTCTCTGAGGTCCCGGGTTCAGTTCCAAGCACTGCAGAAATGGGAGAAGGACATGGCAATCCACTCCCAAGACAATCCCAAAATAATCAGCCATTGAAAACCTTATGAAGATCACTATGAGTCGGACACGATTTGACGGCACCTAACAACAAGAGTGCTAAAACTATTTTTGATTTTAACTGTGAAAAAATTTTCTAAATAATATGCTTTAAAAAAGTAGTATTTCCAAAAGGTGAAAAACTTAAAAATGGCGTATTGGGAATATTTTTGCCTCTTCCTGATTATTCTAGATATAATTATGAGCATCATTATGTTACTATGTGGTGTTTAAAGCCCTACTGTAATTGTGTTGTTTTGAACTTTTCTGCCAGGCATTTCAGCTGTCACATCTCTGTGTTTGTCTCTACCACTGTTTTTTGTCTCTAAAATTTGTGGGACTAAGAAATGACACCAAAATGATTGGAATTAAATTTGGAATGGGATTTAATTTTAATGTGGTGTTTGCTTCAGGTCTTGAGGAACTTAGATTTATAAATCTTCTTTGAATGCTGCTTCTCTGTAGAGTTACATCCTATTGTATCTCTTCTTTTGATTACTCTTTTGTTGTTGGTCGTGTGCTAAGGATTAAACCCAGGGCCCCATGCGTGCTAGGAAGCATTCTACCATTGAGCTGCACCTCTAGGCTCTATTCTTTTCATTAATCTTAGAGATATTTTTGTTTCTTCTTCTGAACTGGGATTCTAGATAGTTGATAGCTGCCTAAAAGGAGATGGATAGGAAGCTAAAATTACCTATTGCCTTAATCTGAGGAAAGACTTTTGTATAAATGGATGAAAATCAAACCAAAAAGGTAATAACCATAGTTAGGTTTAGGTTAGACAGAGGGAAGATACAGTCTTTGGTTTACAGTTTTTCTTGTCTGCCCCTTTTCATGACTTAATATGTGAGCCAGTTTTATTGTTCACTCTTTAAATAGGTAGCAAAGTGCTAATTTAACTGTTGTTTTTATAATAATTAGCACATTAAATAATATTGTAATGCGTCACACTCAAAGTCATAAATTATTCATTTCCTGACTCTGTTGATGTCAGGTCTAGATAAATTATTCCAAGTATTAATAAGATAATGACAAAGGTCTTTGAAAAAGATTGCATATATTAAAATATCTCTGTACTCTGTGAACAACTATAAATGAAAGGACACGTTGGTGTGGGACAGGGATTCAGAAATCCACTGTAATTGTAATAGGAGACTTAGTCATAAGACTTAAGTATGAGGATCGAGAAACAGGTCTTGGACTTGAAAGACAGGCTGTTCTTGGTCTTCTAGAAGGACTTCATGTATTGTTTTTCTCAAAGGCCTTTTAAGTAACACATAGAAAATAGTTTTCATCACTGTTTTTGTTAATAGTAATTGAAAAGACCATTACATTTTGAAGATGAAGAAACAGAGCAGATGTTACATAAGTCACTTGGCAAGTTAGCAGGAAAAAAGCAATGAGTTCATAACCTATTCTCTAATTCAGATGCCTTTCTACTTCTATGAAGGTTACTTTTGACATTCAGTACTTAAATATTTTAGCTTTTATGGTTAAATAGGATATCTTGTGCAATGTAGAGGTGCTCAAAAAGTGTTTGCTAGATGACTTGAGTGGTTGTTATTTTCTGTTGCTTCTGGTGTTTTCAGAAATAGCTTTTTACTATAATTTCATATGAATACTAACTTGTTTATACTGAAGTAGAAGTCAGAATAATTCTGCCCCATCTGTCCCATACAGTCTTTGGTTTACAGTTTTTCTTGTCTGCCCCTTTTCATGACTTAATATGTGAGCCAGTTTTATTGTTCACTCTTTAAATAGGTAGCAAAGTGCTAATTTAACTGTTGTTTTTATAATAATTAGCACATTAAATAATATTGTAATGTGTCACACTCAAAGTAATTTGCTGGTCCATCTGTTTTTCTTTTGATACCTCAACTGTCACTGTCAAAAGGGTGGTGTATTTCTGTTGGCCTGCTTTAGCATTTCTCTTGTCACTATTAGTGCTGTATTGGATTGTCCTCCTTTCTGATAGAATCCCCATTAAGCTTACACAGAGCACTGAACAACTGGTTCCTCTGTCATTTGGATTACCATAAGCTTTCTATAATTGTTGAAATATCTGGGCTTCGTTATACAGGAGATCCAGCAATGCTCATGATTATGTGAGAATGTTAAAAGGAAAGACTTTGAAATTATTGTGTATCCTTATGTTACAGATTGGTAAGATTTGAAATATGATTTAAAAAAATTGTTGTTAGGTGCTGTCAATTTGGGTCTGACTCATAGTGATTCTATGTACAACACTGTGCCATGCCACCACTGTCAGTGCTTCTCTGCTATTCATACGGTTTTCAGTGGATGATTGTTTTTTTGGGAGTGTGTGGCCAGGTCCTTCTTTCATGTTTAAAAACATAGTTTGGGCTATATTATGAGCTTATAACTGGGCTAAATATGAGCTCATGGGCAAAGACTTTATGTTAATATTTTAGCTCTAATTCTTAGCAAAATAGCTGTTCACTTATTGGGTTGTTTTGACTTATTCAGATTCTAGAATAGGTCTTAGAAATCTACCCATGTGGATATAGGCATAAACACATGTATTTTAAATAGTATATTTATTTAAACAGTATATTTATATTTATATTTATATTTAAGCAGTATATTTAAACAGTATAGTAAGGGTATCCAATCTGGTGTTTCTTTTTTTTTTTTTTTTTTTTTTTTTTTTTTTTTTTGTCCAGTACTGGGGGATTGAATTCAAGGCTTTCCACCACTGAGTTGCACTTCCAGCCCTTTTTAGCTTTTGAGACAGGGTTTCTCTAAATTGTGCATGTTACCACTGGTTTTCAACTGTAATTCCCAAGTTGGTGGAATTAATGACATGTACCACAGCCCCTATCAAAATTTTTTTTTTTTGTAATTCTGGGGACCAAACCCAGGGTTTTTGGGTGCTAGCAGGCACTCTTATTACTGAGCTGCATCCCAGCCATGTTTCTTATAATTTTTGAGAATTTATTTCTCAGGTTTTCGTAACCATGTGTTGGATAAAGAAACTTCATATATATTTAAACTTGAAAAAGATTATTTAGAGCACTATTGTCTTTTGTTTCTTTGATTATAATGCTGATTTAAATGCATTTATCTTTGTTTCAGGTACAAAAGTCAAAGCAAGAAAGTTTTTTCTTTTAAAAGGTTTATTTAATAAGAATATTAGCTATTGACATAAGATCGAATATCTTACTAGTAATCAATTGATAAGGTTTTATAGAGAATTACTATGTCTTGCTATGCTTAGTACTGAGTTAATTAAAGAAATACATAATCCATTGTCATGAAGAAGTTTATGAACTAGATGAGTAAGTAGCAATATATGTACATATATACTATATATAAGGTATACTCTGTGTGGCATATGCTTTGTGTACTGTAATATAATGTACACATTATATAACATATATACTATAATATAAAGAACCAACAGATCTGTCGTAGAAGAAGTGCAACCAGAGTGCTACTTGGAAGCAAGGGTGGCTAGACTGTGTCTTATGTATTTTGGACATGTAATCAGGAGGGATCAATCCCTGGAGAAAGACATCATGTTGGGGAGAGTGGCAGGTCAACTAAAAAAAAGGAAAACGCTCCACCAGCTGGATTGACAGTGTCTGCAACAATGGGCTTAGACAAATAAGATTGTGTGCCTGGCACAGAATCAGGGAGTGTTTTGTTCTGCTGTACATAGAGTTGCTATGAATTAGACTTGACTTGATGGCACATTAACAACAACAACAACAACAACATATGATGTTGTGTATATATTATGTAATATGTACATTATAATATTACAGTACACATAGCATCTGCCACAGAGTGTACATTATATATAGTATATATGTATATATAATCATAATATTATATTTATTATTTTATATTATATATGTTATTACATATCCAACAACTTGATGCAAGGGGTTATATCATATTTTCTTAGTCAACTGAGTATTGAGCATCTATCTATATATCTCATAGCTGATTGCCATATGAGGGATACCAGTACAAAATGAATAGAGGAGTATGAAGTTCCATGTAGTTCACAGGAATCTATACTAGCTTCATTAATGAAGGGAATTTAAGATGAATATTAAATAGTAACAAAAATGGATCAGGCTAAATGGGAACTTTGGGAGCAAAATGAAGTGGATAGGCAATTCAGAAACGTGCAGAGGACTTATTTGAACAGACATTTCTCTAAAGGTATACAAATGATCAGTAAGCACATGAGAAAATGCTTAGCATCACTAATGAAGGAAATGAAAAACTATAATACAACACTAAGTTGTACTCATTAGAATGACTGCTAACAAAAAACCAGAAAATAACAAATATTGGCTAGGAAGTAGAGAAATTGCCACCTGTGTGTCCTGGATAGGAATATAAAGTGGTAAAGCTGCTATGGAAAACAGTATAATAGTTCCTTAAAAATTAAAAACAGAATTACTTTATGATTTAGCAATTCTATTTGTGTGTGTACTCAAAAGAATTGAAAGCAGGGTCTCATAGAAATACTTGTATGCCCATATACATATCATTGTTTACAGTATCTAAAATGTGGAAGCACCCAGGTGTCTATCAGCTGATGAATGGATAAGCAAAATATAACACATACATAGGATTTTAAAGTAAATTTTGAATCAGTGTCTTAAGTTACACAGGCTGCTTCTGACCTCGAACTCACAATCCCCCTGCCTCCATCTCCTGATTTGCTGGGATTACAGGCATATGGTACTGCACCTGGCTACATAAAATAGGATAATTAATTCAGCCTTAAGAGGAAAGAATTTCTGACATATACTACAACATAGATGAAACTTGATAACTTTATGCTAACTAAAATACCATAGAACTGTATACTTAAAAATGGTTAATTTCATGTGTATTTTACCATATAACATAATTGGGGAAAAATGAAGTGGGTAGAGGGATGCATATATGTGCATTTTACTGATAATCTGATTATGTATTTTTTAACTCATCTTCATATTATTTTAAATATTCTGCAATCAAGAAGGTAGGCTGCAATACTGAGACATTTTATTGTATCTATTACTTACCTATGGGCAGGGATTTAGCTCAATTGATAGAGCATCACTCTGCAGTCTCTGAGGTCCCAAGTTTGATTCCCAGCACCGTAAAAATGGGAGAAGGACGTGGCAACCCATTCCCAAGGCAATCTCGAAAAAACAATCTGCCATTGAAAACCCTATGAGGGTCACTCTGAGTTGGACACGACTCGACGGCATCCAACAACAACAATTCCTTACCTGTCCGACTTGTATTTTCTTATATTTCCTTTTTTATTTTTATTTATTTATTTTTTTTGCGGTGCTGGGGCTTGAACCCAGGGCCTTGCTCTTGCATACTTTGCAGGTGCTGGACCACTGAGCTGCACCCTCAGCCCAAGTTTTTTTTTTTTTTTTTTTTTTACTTTTTTGAGACAGGGTCTTACTAAGTTACACAGACTGCCTCTGGTCTTGCACTTGAGATCCTCCTGCCTCCACCTCCCGAGCCGTTGGGATTACAGGCATGTGCCACTGCCCCCAGCTTATATTTTCTTATATTTCTAATGAGGATTACTATTCCATTTATTTAGTCAAAATTAGAAATATTTCTGAAGTTTGATGAATTTATCTGGATGACATGAAAATCCAATTGTTCCACTTCTTTATTACCTTTGGATCATGGAAATAATTTTGTATTTTACTTCAAATTGAGTGCATTTAGATAGTTTGAAATTTCAGTTACAGCTGTTATGGTATTATTAATGTTGATTGTAGTTAATATTTCTGTAAAATAATTGTCATTTTTATATTTTTCTAGTACCAGTTATCTGTGACTGTCTCTTTTTCTTTTCAGACAGAAGAAATGCATGAGTAAATTATTAGAATACAGTGCAGATGTCAACATTTGTAATAATGAAGGCCTTACAGCAGTAAGTGCTCTATCAGTTTTATCTGAGATATTTAAAATACTTTTTGGAAAATAATCTTGTGTGTGAAAGTAATGTAAACTGTAGTTAAAAGTGTTTCTGCAAGTTATTTTTGTTTTAGTATCAAAGTACAGAATGATTTGTGGTATAGTTTCATTTATATAATTTAGAAAGTGAAAAAAAAGGAAAGTAATGATTCACCATGTTTCTACATTTATAACTCTCATTTTAGCTTAATAACTTTCATTTATTTTCAATTCTTATTCCCCTAGCTTTTGTCACTGACTTTCAAGGGACTTTTTAGGAGCCTTTCTGCCAAAATATATTATCAGTTTGCTACCGGAGAGCTATTTTTCATTATGTCCTGTTAAGTACTTTTAATATATTCATTGTAGGAAAATTGTATGGCCAGGCAAAAAAGAAAAATAAATAATAAATAAGAATTCTGTGTTCTCTACACTCAGAGATAATCACCATTAACTTTGGGGCCTATATCCTTTTAGACTGGTTATATCTTACTTAAGCTAGTATTTTTATCTATTTGCCATATGATTTTCTTTGCAAACATAATATATATTTGACATATTGCAGGGAAGTGGTGTGGGATATTCCTAAGGAGATTGTTGAAATCTCAAAATCTTAACCAAATCATCATTCAGGAGAGCATTATTTATTTAAAAAGTAGAGATAAAAGAATTATGTGATTATTGAGCAATTATTTTGAAGTCATGGCAGAAGATGTTAAGCTTTATTTATTAAATTGAATTTAACTTTCCTTTGATGATACTTGTAGATTTTGAATCTTTTAATTTGTAAATAAAGAAGGAGATTGAATATTTACTTACCAAGCCAGTTTTCAGGGTCTTTTTGATTAAAGTTTTTTTGGGTGTGGGGCATAAAAAAAGTACTTAAGTAAGATTTGAATTTTTGAGTGGCTTATTATAGAATAAACTCAATCATGATTATTATATGGAATTAACAATTCCTGTGAAAATTCAGATATTGCTATATATTAGTGTTATACAATCTGCTCTGTAAGGGAAGACGGTATTCAGAATTCAGAACACTTAGAGATGTGCTGAGGTGCCATCGCGTATTATAAAACCCTAGAAGTGACATAGATCTTTCCTTTGGACACTACCCAGTTTAGGCAAGATAAAATGTCCACTGTTAATATAATCTTTTAATATGTTAATATTAACAGATTAACTGTTAGTATGTTTAATTCATAATTTTTTTTGTCTCCTAACTTCTCCTCTTACCCCTGAATTTCAGGGAAGATAAAGTAGAAGATAGCTTAAAATGAAATTTTTATTTAGTAAAATTTTTTTGTGCATATATTTTAAAGAATTAAATGATTCTACAAGGATTGTTGTAGGAAAAAAATCTCTTGGCCTTTTTCCCCAGACTTTTCCCCGATAAGCTTCCTTCTTCTTAAGCAGTTCCTTTCAGTTATTTTAATGAATCTAAATATTTTATATCTGTATGTCTAAATAGTCTACAGACACACCACCCAACCTCACCTAATCTCAGAAGCAAAGCAGATTCAGGCCTGGTTAGTCCTTGGATGGGTGCTGTAGGTTTAGGAGAAGGACCCAGTGGCACACTCCTGAAACAATCAGCCATCCAAAATGCTGTGAATAGCAGACAAGCTCTATCAGGCATAGTGCTGGGCATGGCATAGTGTCCAGTAGGGTTTCATTCTGTTGTACATAGGGTCACTGTGAGTCAGATGCCACTTGATGGCATCTAACAACAACCACAGCAATCTCTTGTGAATGCTATTTTAAATTTTTTTTTTATTTTTGTCATCACCTATTAATTTTCTGGAAGATGAGATTATTCTCTTTTTTGATTCTTCCTCCTAATTCAGTTATGTCTTAAGCACATTTCCCTCACATGCTTCCAATATAGTCATTGTAATTTTGTTAGATAATTTTTGCTTTTTATATCTGTATGTGTTAGGTGCTATTGAGTCAGGTCTAACTCATAGCGACCTTATATACAGCACAGCGAAACACTCCCTGATTCTGTGCCAGGCACACGATCTTATTTATGTTCAAGCCCATCGTTGCAGACACCATGTCAATCCATCTAGTAGAGGGATTTCCTTTTTTCTATTGACCTGCCACTCTCCCAAACGTGATGTTCTTCTCCAGGGATTGGTCTCTCCTGACTGCATGTCCAAAATATGTAAGACGCAGTCTAGCCATCCTTCTTCCAAGGAGCACTCTGGTTGCACTCATCTATGACACATCTTTTGGTTCTTTGGCTGCCTATGGTATATTCAATATTTGTCTCCATCACCATAATTCAAAAGCATCAGTTCTCTTGTCTCCCTTGTTCCATGTCCAGCTTTCACAACCATATGATGGGACCAAAAATACCACGGCATGAGTCAGGCGCACCTTCGTCTTCAATGTGACATCTTTACTTTTCAATACTTTAAAGAGATCTTTTACCACAGCTTTTCCCAGTGCAATGCATCTTTTGATTTCCTCACTGCTGCTTCCACGGTTGTTGACTGTGGAACCAAGGAAAGCAAAATCTTGGACAACCTCAGTCTTTTCTCCATTTATCATGAAGTTGCACACTGACCCACTTGTAAGGACTTTCGTTGATGTTGAGTTGCAGTCCATACTGAAGGCTATGTTCTTTGATCTTCATTAGTACATGTTTCAAATCCTCTTCACTTGCATCCAGTATTCTTCATAGGTATGCCAAATAACTTGCTGTAGTTACTTTTCTTTCTTGCATAGCATTTTGTTTTCTCTGTGGTTAATAATTGCCTTTTTACAAATTTTGAGATAATTGTAGAAACCCATGCAATTTTAGGAACTCATATTCAGAAATCTGCACATTTTGCCCAGTTTCCCTTAATTTTGTAAAACTATAATATGATGTCACAACCAGGATATTGATACAGTCCATCTTGTTCAGATTTCCCCAGTCTTAGTTGTATGTATGTACATATGTATTAAGTTCTGTACAGTTTTATTATGTCTTTAGCCATACCACCCTGGTGTCTGATCCTATCTGATCTCAGAAGCTAAGCAGGGTCGGGCCTGGTTAGTCCCTGGAAGGGAGACTGCCTAGGAATACCCAGTGCTTGGGAGACAGACCCAGCAGCCCACTCCTGAAACAGTCATCAAAAAACCCATGAGTAGCAGAGAAGCAGTGATGTAGTGCCAGGAATGCCACAGTGTCAGATAGTGTTTTGTTCTGTTATACATAGGGTTGCTGTGAGTCGGACCCATCTCGATGGCAACTAATGATAAACAGTAACAACAGTTTTATTACCTGTGAATGTTCATGTATTTATTATCATAGTCAGTATGTTGAAAGTGTTCTCTTGTTTCTCCTGCATCACCATCTCCTCTCTCCTTCATATGCCATCCTTATCCCCTGGAAAACACTAATAGGATTTCCATTTCTAAAATTTTATCATTTCAATATGGTTATATTAATGGAGTCATACTGTATGGAATCTTTTGGGATTAGTTTTTTTTTGCTCATCATGTTCCCTAGAGATTTATCTAGGTTGTTGTGTATATCAATAGTTTGTTCCTTTATAGTGCTGAGTAGTGTTCTGCTGTTTCTTTAACCTTTCACCTGTTAAAGGACATCTAAGTCATTTTGGGTTTTGGGCTATTATGAGTAAAACAGTTGTAAATATAGATATCGGTGTATAAGTTTTTTTTTTTTTTTTTTTTTTTTTTTTTTTTTTTTTTTTTTTTTTTTTTTTTTTTTTTTTTTTTTTTGTGGTACTGGGGGTTGAACCCAGGGCCTTGCGCATGCATGCTCTGCAAGTGCTGGACCACTGAGCTGCACCCTCAGCCCATTTTCTTACTTTTTGAGAAAGATTTTTTCTTACTTTTGGGTCTCGCTAAATTACGCAGACTGCCTCTGGTCTTGAACTTGCAATCCTCCTGCCTCCGCCTCCCGAGCCACTGGGATTATAGGCATGCGCCACCATGCCCGGTTCTGGTGTAGAAGTTTTTGAAGGTAACTGTTCAGGAATGCAGTTATTGGTTTGCATAATACTTTCATTTTTAGTTTTAAGATTCACTGCCTGTTATTTATAGTGGTATAGCTGTATATATGAGTAATCCAGTTTTTCAGCTTCCTTGCTAGCGTTTGGTGTTGTCACTGTTTTTCATTTTAGCTTGTATGATGGATATGTAGTGATATCTCATTGTGCTTTTAATTAGCATTTACCTAACTGCCAGTAATGTTCAATATATTCTCATAGGCATATTTGCCATTTGTCTATTATCTTCAGTGAAGTGAGATACCAATTCCTATTATTTGCCCATTTTCTAAATGGATTTTTGAAAATTATTCTGAGAAGGCTTTATGTATTAAAGAGAATAGTGCTTTACCAGGTATATGATTTGCAAATATTTTCTCCCAATCTTTAGTTTGCCTTTTCAAACTCTTAACAGAGTCTTTTTTTCTTTTTTCTTTGCTTTTTTCTTTTTTTGTCATACTTGGGGGTTGAACCCTGGGCTTCACACACATTTTGCAGGTGCTCTACCCCAGGCTACAATACACTTCGGTCTATTTTGTAGTTTTTTTATTTTTGAGACAGGGTCTTGCACAGGCTGCTTCTGGCCTCAAACTCTCGATCCTCGTGCCTTTGCCTCCTGAGTCGCTGTTATTAGAGGCATACACCATCATGCCTGGCTTTAACAGGGTCTTTTGAAAAGTAATATTTTAATTTTGGTAAATCCAGTTTATCAATTTTTCTATTTATGAATCATGTTTTTGGTATCAAGTTTAAGAACTCTTTGCTTAGCCCTAGATCCTAGGTCCTAAAGATTTTCTCCTTTTTCTAAAAGTATTATATTTTACATCTATGTCTGCAATTTCTTTTAATATATGTATAAGATATTAGGTTTAGATGGAGGTTAATTTTTTTATTTTTGACCTGTGAATATTCAATTCCTTTGGCACTGTTTGTTCAAAAGGCTATCTTTCCTGCAGAATTGGTTTTTTGTTTCCTAAAAATCAGTTTGGCATATTTATATAGACCTCTTCTGGGGTTCCCCCACTTGTCTGGCAGCTTGTTGTGCTGTGGGGGCTTATGTGTTGCTGTGAGTCTGAAAGCTATGCCACCAGTAATTCAGGTGCCAGCAGGGCCATCTGTGGTGGATGGATTTTGGCTGAGCTTCCAGACTAACACTAGAGAGAGGGACCTAGCCACCCACTCCTGAAACAATTAGCCATTAAAAACCCTATGAATAGCAGAAAGGCACTGTTGAATATAGTGCCAGAAATTGAGTCCTCCAGGCTGGAAGGCATTCAAGAAAGGATTGGGGAAGAGTTGCCTCCTCAAAGTAGAGTTGGCCTTTAGGATAGGAAAGCTTTGAAGCCACTAGGACCTCCTTTTGCTGATATGGCATGACCGAACTGAGAAGAAACAGTGTCTGCAACAATAGACAGATGTAAAAACATTGTGTGGATGCACAGTGCTGGGTAGTGTTTTGTACTACTGCACATAGGGTCACTATGAGTTGGACCTGACTCAACGGCACCTAACAATGACAGTATCTGGGCTTTATATTCATTCTGCTGATCTGTGTGTTTGCCTCTCTGCCAATATTGTAGGTATATAATAAGTCTTAATATCAGAAGAGTAATTCTTCTCACTTTATTTTTCTTTGTCAAGATTATGCTAGCTATTCTGGTTCCTTTGCCTTTCCATATAAATTTTGAAATAAACTTGTCTGTGCTTACAAAAAAATTCTTGCTGAGATTTTAATTGGAATTGAATTAAATAGATAGGTCAATTTGGGGAAAAGTGACATCTTTGTCACGTTGATTGAGTCCTCCAGTCCAAAAGCACAGTGTATCTCTCCAGTTATTTAGGTCTTTGATTTCTTTCATTAGCATTTTGTTCTGTTCAGCATAGGGATTTTGTAAATGTTTTGGTAAGCATATAATCAAACATTTCATTTTCTTTAGAACAATTGTAAATGGTACTGTGTTTTTAACTTGGGTTTTTAAATGTCCAATATTAGTATGGAATTTTTTTTTTTTTTTTTTTTTTTTTTTTTTTTTTTTTTTTTTTTTTTTTTTTTTTTTTTTTTTTTTTACATTTCTTGAGATTTTCCAACATAGTTAAGGAAGAGCCCACTGAATGGGAGAAAATCTTTGTATCCTACACATCTGACAGAGGACTAATTTCTAAAATTTTTAAAGAACTCAAGAAAGCAAATCCTGAGATAATAAATAACCCAATACACAAGTGGGCAAAGGAAATGAACATACAGTTCTCAAATGAAGTTCATAAGGCTAAGAAACATGAAAAAATGCTCAGTACCCCTAACCATTAGAGAAATGCAAATCAAAACAACTCTAAGATTCCACCTAACGCCAGTAAAAATGGCCAAGATCAACAAAACAAATAATAACAAATGCTAGTAAGAAAGTGGAGATAAAGGAACCCTCTTACACTGTTGGTGAAACTGTAAATTGGTTCAACCACTTTGGAAATTAGTATGGAGATACCTTAGAAAACTGAAAGTAGAATTGCCATACAACCCATTCACTACTGGGAATATACTCAAAGGCAGACAAGTCATCAAACCACAGAGACACCTGCATCTCCATATTCAATGCTGCACTCTTCAGAATAGCAAGGATACGGAACCAACCAGGCTGACGGTCTAGGTCATATTGAATACTATCAGCTGATTAGTTTTTAGCACTACCTTCAGGCCTTCATCAAGAGAGGTACATAGTATTTACTGCTCATTCTGGAGCTTTTTAGGGATTTTGCGATCTAATTCACATGCCGCCTTAGCTTTCTCTGGGACTGGTTTAGGATTCTGCTTTTTGTTCTGACAAGTCAACAAGTATTGTCTGACAAGATAAAAAGTATTATCTGCCTTCCAACTTCCAAAACTTGTATTTATATCCATTGTCTTGATGAGTTTGTCCTTCAAGAAAATATTCTTTTTACTGTTATTTTAGTGGGATTTATTGAATCTGATAGATGTGTTCAAACTCCCTTTTAATTTTTTCTTGGTACTTGGAGGTTGAACCCAGCACAGGCTTTGCAAGTGTTCTACCACTGGACTGCACCTCAGCCCCTTTTTTTATTTTTTATTTTGAATCAGGGTGTCACTAAGTTATACAGGTTGCCTCCTGCCTTCATCTCCTGATCTTCCTGCCTGTGACTCCCGTGTTGTGGGGATTATAGGTCTGTACCATTGTGCCCACCTTCAACCTGCTGTTTTAAAATAAGAGTGTCTTAAAGTTTTTTTAATGGAAAAAAATCAAGTGAAAAATCTATCAGTTTGGACTTTAGAATACATAGTCCAAAGTTTTCTTTCTTTTTTTTTTTTTCCTTTTCTTTTTGGTGTTGAGGATTGAACCTAGAGAATTGCACATGCTAAGCATGAACTGTACCACTCATCTTGGTCTTAAAGTTATCTTTCAGTGGTACACTCATATAAGATATGATAAAAAAGTGTGAAACGTTATTACAACAAAAGATACATTGCCATTATCAAAATACTCCTCCTGGCTTTGAACACCAGTATCCCATCATCCTTACCACTTTCTGAAGCAGTTCTGGAAGTCTTCATTCATTAGTGTCTTTAATTTCATCCTCCATCATGAAAGTGCTTCATGTCACACATCATTTAAGGTACACTAGTTTCTGATGAGTAGAAACATTATGGTGTGTCCTTATCCCCCTTATTCACTGGATCTGGCACTGTACAACTTCTGACTCTTCTCTAAAGTCAAAGTGATCATGAAACTTAAACATTTTGAATTGATTCAGGACATTGAAGTAGTCATGACAGTGCAACTAAGGACACTCTGGAAAGAAGACTTCCAGAACTGTTTCAGAAAGTGTCAAGAATGATGGAATAAGTGTGTTTAAGCCAGGGGGAGTATTTTGCAGGGGGTTTATGACATTGTTTCTTTTACTGTAATAAATTTTTAAAATTCAAACATTCATTATATTTTTTGATCATACTTTGTAAGTATTTTATGTTTTATAATCATTATTATATATTTTATTTATGTACGACACTGCTCCCTGTAAGCACAGGAAATGCATTAACTACTTTTTAGCTTATGTTTGCTTTTAGGAAAGGAAAATCATCTAACCCCTTTTCTCTAGAGATAAATTATTATAAGAGTCATCTAAGAAGCAGAGTATTTGGCAATCATAAGCCTAGGATACATACTATTTTGAGCCATCGAGTTCTTGATTTTGTAATACATGGTAGTGCAGCCTACAACTTGATGCATTTTTTCTTGTGTAAAAACAGAAAATCTGTAGGGTCTTAAAATATTTTTAGTTTGAATATTATGCTCAGTTGAGAATTAATAGCATTATTGATTTGTTAATTTTTAATGAAACACTCTTGCACAAATGTTAATAACTAAACAACTTCACAGATACACTGGCTGGCTGTGAATGGGCGGACAGAACTACTTCATGACCTTGTGCAACACGTCAGTGATGTCGACGTTGAAGATGCAATGGGACAGACAGCACTGCATGTGGCTTGCCAGAATGGTCACAAAACGGTAAATTTAGCTACAAAGACTATAAGTTGCATTTGTTTATTTTTAAATTTCTTGAATTTAGGAAATTGAATTAAAGGGTTTTCACCATGCATATTTGGGAACATGAAGCATTATAGCAAAATACTATTTCCTATATTGTACGGACTTCTGCTTACTATATTTTATGTGCATAGAGGGAATAGAAAGTAATGCCTTTAACTCTGCTCAAACTATAGTTTTGATTTTCATTTTATTTCTGATGCACAGATTTTAATAGTTGGATACACTAAAATTTAAGTTAGTATGCTGCTGTTGTTAGGTGCCGTTGAGTTGGTGCCCGACTCATAGCAACCCTACGTACAACAGATGAAACACTATTGTTAGTGCTTCTCTGCTATTCATGGGGTTTTTAATGGCTGATTGTTTTTTGGGAGTAGGTTGTCAGGTCCTTCTCCCAAGCCTATAGCACCTTGTGTTCGCAGGTGGTCTTCCATTCAAGTACTAACCAGGCCAGACCCTGCTTAGTTCCCGAGATCTGATGGGATCAACGTCACAGGTGGTGTGGCTGTAGGCTTAGTATAGTTATGCATATTTTAAACTATTATTCTAGTCTGTTTTAACCTGTATTTTATTTTTACTGTTAACTGTCAATTATTGGAATTTGTGAGGAAAGTGCATGCTAACACTGCTTAAATATTTTAGATTAGATTACATATTTTTCTATTTTGTCTATATGATGCAAGTGTTAGAGTAGTAGTTACTGTCTTTCTTACTGTAGGTTTCTGTAATTATGCATTTGTTTTAAGGTAATGCTTTCCTGTTATTCTTGTGTACAGACATTTAATTGCTAATAGTTTTCTTTTTCATTAGGTGATTGCCACCTTATATAGTTTGAGAGGTTACAATTTTATTTTATTTTATTTTATTTTTTTTAGTGGCATTGGGGGCCGAACCTAGGGCTTCACACATACTTTTCAAGGGCTCTACCACTGAGTTCCTCCCTCCAGTCCCCCCCCCCCCCTTTTTATTTTTATCTTGAGACAGGGTCTTGCTAAGTTTTGCAGGCTGCCTCTGGCCTTGAATATGTGATCTTTCCTTCTCTGCCTCCTGAGTCGCTGGGATTATAGGCATGCACCGTCATGCCTGACAGTGTTTAAGATTTTAGATGGAATTTCTGCTTTGTTATAATATTCTGTTTTTATTAAGATTTTTTTCATATTTGAAATTATTGATAATAGAGTGTGATTTCTTTGCTTGCTAACCATAACAATAAGATCAACTGAAAACAAAAGTCACTACCAATAACTACAAAGAGACTATTTATACACACACACACACACACACACACACACACACACACACACACAGTGTTATTTATTTAGGTACAAACATTCATTGAGTTGTATCTCTTTTGTTGAGAGACTACTATTGGAATCCAGATTCCATCTCTTCAAATACTTTTTCCCTAACCTCAATTTTGGAAATAGGATCCTGTATGTCTACATGCTTTATATATGACCACAATTCACAGGATATTGGACTTTTTCAAGATAGTGAGCAAAGGTTGACACTGGCTTATGTTTAATAAGAATTGAGGAAAAGGAGGTGGGATATAAGATCTCTTTTCTGGAACAAGTTCTGAATACTAATGTTCATTTTTTCTCATTAGTTCTTACTTTCTCATAGTCAAAATTATTAAATTTAAAAAGTAATATATGTGAAAAAAATGATCTGAAGTGTCCTAATTGTGAAGGACTCAGGCCTTTATTTGTGTGGTGTTTGGGAACAAACCGAGGGCCTTGTGTATGCCAGGCAAGTGCTTTACCATCAAGCTATGCCTCCAGCACCAGTGACCCAGATTCCTTAAAAGGTACTATTGCATATTTCGTAAATGAGTCCCACTGATAGCTCTCAGGGGATAGAAAAGCATCTACTTTAATAACACTCCCTGCTATACCAAATGAGCAGAATATTGTTTATTAAGACTTGCAAATCTTACACTTTTATAGGGAAACAAACTGTAATTCAGATTAGAAACAATCTGCCAAAGCTGATTTTAAGTGCTTTCAGCTAATGTAGAAGCAAGAATTACTAAAAAAACCTTGATTTAAAACTTGTGCATTGCAGGATGCCTTAAAACTTTAGAATTGCTTTCTGAAATTATTGAAGATTAGGTGATATGAGTATAATACATTCCATATGGTTTACACCTTAAAGCAGGTGTAGTAAAGTAATGGAGAATTCCTCATAGTCAGATACCTTGGAATAATTGTATGCTGAGAATATTTGTAGGGAGCCTGACTTCACTGCAATGATGAATTTCACAGGGAGAAATTTTGTAGATACAGTGGCAGAGGAACAGTCCAAGAAGCCATGTTGACTTGTGGTTGAATGTATTGGCCAGTGAGATTTCTTCTGTCATAGGTGATCAGTTACAGTTATCTACAAGAATTATATACAGATAAAGGAAATGCTTCACACTGACTATTTTCTAACATTGTATACATGTTTAATCTTTTTTTGTTTTGGACAAGAAGGAATCTTGAAAATTACTCTCCTTGTCTCTAGGCTGAATAATACTTGTCAAAATCTATGTTGAATAGTTGTGCTAATATTGCCTATGTTTCAGCATACATGTTTCTTGGACATGCTCAAATTCAGTGGATTAGCATATCTATTTATCTTGAGTTGGGTATTCGAGGTTATTATAGGGTAGAGATTACTGATTTAAAAAAAAAAATTGTGACTCTTTGTATAAGTTTAATACTGAGTTTGAAATGCTTTTTAAACCCTCCTAGTGGTGTGTTTTAGTGGCAAATCAAAATAGCCTTTTCGTTATCTCAAACTAAGGTCTTGCACTAATTCCTTAGAAAGTTCAGAATTTATGTCCATGTAGACATATACCAGCACATGTAGGTGTCAAGGTTTTATTTTATTATTAAACTTAACAGATTGTATATATTTTATAAACTAAAACATAAAACTTCAAAGGGGGAAAGAAATGATGAAAATGTGTATAAAACATACCACCTCTTGTTAAAGAAGTCAGGATTATAAAGAAATCCTCTGAAATTTGCCTTTTAATATCATTTTAGAGTAAATTTCAGGAGTGAATCAAAAGATTTTGAGCAACTGCCTAAGAGCCCTAAAGCTTTGTAGAATTTGTACTTGAATACTGTATTCTTGCTTTGATGCAAGAAATGCTTTTTAAAGATATACGTTACCTTTTTTTTAAAGGTAAAAGATTTGGAAGAAAGATTCCAAAATTCCGTTAAAATTAAAAAATTGAGTAATCTTTACTATGATTTCATATAGATGCATGTTTCCTTAGCAGTAAACATCATAAAGGTCTCATCTTCCTGTTAGAAGAAAGTGCTTTGGGTAGTTGAAGAATGTATTGTTTTTGGTCCTTATAATGACACCATGATTTTAAGTTACTTCTTACTTAAAAATGATAACATGTCGGAAATAATTTTAACTCATTAATAATTTTATTTTTGTATAATTTTCCTTATATCAGATGTTATGCTGCATTGTTAGCTTTATAATAATAGAATTATAATTTTTTAAAATATTGATTTAAAAAAAATTCAGTGTTTGTTATTCAGCTGGTTTATTATATAGTCTTTGGGAGCTTTTTCTTTTTTGTGCTGATTCTCATAAAGTGTCTTCTGTCTAGTGATATAATTGAGGACAGTGTTGTGAACACTTTGGAGGACCTTTAAGAGCAGTAATATGGCCTAGTGTGGTGGCACACATTTATAAGCTCAGTACTTGGGAGGCTGAAGCAGGAAGATTGACCTGAGTTTGAGGCCAGTCTAGGCTACATAGTGAGACCCTGTTTCAAAAAACCAAACCAACCAACCAACCAAACAAAAAAGGCAATAGTATGTGTTGCTACTATACTATCATTAATATGCATGATGTAATTCTATAAAAGTACAGAAAGCAGTGTCCGAAGCCTTTATTTACTTTTGTGCAAGAAGCTGGGCTCAGTGTTGTTTGATTATTTTTGTTGTTGTTCATTTCTTAATTTCATTTTTAGAAAGTATAGTAAAACCATTATTGTGCATTCATATAATTCACTATTTTTTGACCATAAATTGAAGTTACTTTTTGGTAATAGTTTTCTTTGTTATTAGTTTTTTAAGTTTTACAAACGTGTTGAATTGCCACAAATGATTGATTACTGTCTTCCGGGAAAACTTTGATTTAGAAAGCCTCATAAATTGTTACGTAGCTCAACCTGAATTTACATGTTAGATTATATAGCAGGATTAATTTAGGCAATAACCTATAATTTATTTAAAAATAAATTTTATTTTTATAAGAATCTTTGCATTTATAAATTTATATGGTTGAATATAAAGTTTTTCAAGCAATTAAGTGGTAGTTGAACCTTTAGTTAGATTTACATTCCTAAAACTGAAAGGCAGATGTTTGATGCTGTAATAGACTTGTTAGGAACAGAGCTCACCTCTATTCAGTAAGCTCTATGGTGTCTTTAGCCAGCTCCCAAGCTTTTCATCCAGAGAGTTACCAGACAGCCATACAAGGTTAAATAAAAGCATTTGCAAAACATTTAGATTCAGCATTGTGGCAAAAAGGTAGATAGGTAGACTCATATTTCAGAATGTATTTTTATATTCACGGTAATTTTATTTATTCCAGTGCTAGAATTCTCCTTTAATCACTTACGGGAAATGTGAACAAATAATAAAAAATACTTCCTATAACTTATTTTTCTAACTGGAGATAGTAATATTACATAAGTAGATTTAGATGGACAGACTTCTAAAGAATCTCTGTGTAAACCAGTCACTGACTTGTGAGTTGGCATTTTCTCTTACTGTATAAGTTATTTGTATGTTGCTATAAGTCATGCCATTAGAATTATCTAATAAAAAAGAAAATCAGGATACTTATGTGATTGTTTAGTCACCCCCCCCCCCTTTTCCCCCTTGGGGGTTGAACCCAGGGCTGCACGCTTAGCCCGTTTTTTCTTTTTTATTTGAGTCAGAGTCTTGCTAAGTTATTCAGGCTGCCTCTGGCCTCTGACTCATGATCCTCCTGCCTCTGCCTCCAGAGTTGCTGGAATTACAAGTGTGTGCCTCCATGCCCAGCCAAGTTCCATTTTAGTAAATGATAATGCCACAACTTAGACTTCTGCTTGTAGCTTTATTATTGAATATTTATTTTTTACTTTGATCCATGTTATTTTGAGAGTTGACATTGGGAAAGCAGAGCTCTTTGGATTTCTTTTTCTTTTTTTTTTTTGCAGGATTTGGGAGTTGAACCCAGGGCCTTGCACATACTTTGCAGGTGCTCTACCGCTGGGCTGCACCTCTAGCCCATTTAAGAAAAAAAATTTTTTTTTATCTTGAGACAGGTCTTGCTAAATTATGCAGGCTACCCCTGGCCTGGGCTGGGATCTAGCTCAGTGGGTAGAGCACTGCACTGCAGTCTCTGAGGTCCTGAGTTCAATTCCCAGCACCACAAAAATGGGAGAAGGGCCTGGCAATCCACTCCCAAGGCAATCCCGAAACAGTCAGCCATTGAAAATCCTATGAGGGTCACTATGATACCGACTTGATGGCACCTAACAACAACAACAACCTTTGGCCTTGAACCTGTGATCCTACTGCCTCCACTTCCTAAATTGTTAGGATTACAAGCATGAGCTGTTGCTCCTGGCTTGGATTTCTCTTGTAATTTAGCAGTGTATTGGGCACAGGTGGTCTTGGTTAGTCATTGCCTTCAATTAAATGATTTTTGAGATTGATACAAACATTAACTTTGTTCATTGGTTTTCTAGTCAGTATACTGTTTTATCACTTGAAAGGTTAGGAAGTCTGTTGAAAATGTGTTGTTTCTTAAGTATCCCGTGAAGACCATTTGAAAATCCCCTTTCTATGCTTTCTTTCTGTTTTTTTTTCTAGATTCCTCCCAAGCAATTGTTTTTCTGAGAAGGGACTCCTACATAATCAGGGACTATGAGAATAGTTACTTTGGTGGTGGTGTGAGGGAAATATTGGGTAAAGAATTTAGAAATTTTGATTTTTTAAGAATTTATTTTGCTGATATAATTTTAGCACATAAAGTGATTTCAGTTCAGTATGGTTCTTAAGGGCTGGGATTTAGCTCAGTTGGTAGAGCACTGCCTTGCAGTCTCTGAGGTCCCGAGTTCAATTCCCAGCACCGCAAAAATGGGAGAAGGGCCTGGCAATCCACTCGCAAGGCAATCCTGAAACAGTCAGCCATTGAAAACCCCATGAGGGTTGCTATGAGTTGGATACCGACTTGACGGCACCTAACAACAACAACATGGTTCTTAAAGTGATGTATGTTATATTAACTTGAACAATGTGAGTAATCAACTATCAGTCACAGACATCTATCTCAACATACTTTTACATGTTTACATTTTATTGTGAGTTACTGAGTTTTTACAAGTAAATGAGAAGCATATATTTTTGAAAATGAGAAAATATAATCATCACTGTAAATTACAATTATTATTTGTTTTGGACCTTTTATGGCTTATAGCCCAATGCATTGTTTTCATTGAAGATATTTGTATGAAGTGTTTCAGGAGTAAGATATTTTCTAAAATAAACTGAATTCAAATAATAGGGAATCCTGCTTTATTTTTCTGGGTAGCATGGTCCACTATGTAGCACATTGCTTTTTTTTTTTGGCCGTGCTGGGAGGTTGAACCCAGTGCTTTGCACATGGTAGGCAAGTGCTCTACTACTATACTGTACTCTAAGCCCCTTTTATTAATTTAATTAATTAATTAATTATTTAGAGACAAGGTCTCACTAAGTTGTGCAGGCTGCTTGATCTTGCAATCCTCTTGCCTCACCTTCTGGAATCACTGAGATTACAGGTGTGTGCCATGACATCTGGCTAGCACATTGCATATTTTACGTGTTTATATTTTGTCTCTTGATCTTTCTTTCTCACTATAATGTAAACTTCATGAGGACAGGGATATTTGTCCATTTTTTTCATTCATGTACCTCTAGAATCTAGAATAGTCCATAGCATATAGTAGACAAGAATTTTTTTTTGTTGTTGAAAGATGGAATGAACCACTCAAATGCAGTATCATTTTGACCATTATTTTCTGTTGTTTTCTTTGCATTCATAAATGTTTGTCACTTTTTCCCTTTTGTATCTTTGAATGGATGCCTGCAGCTGTAGCACTGTGGTGTCCAATCCTGTCAGATCTTGGAAGCTAAGCAGGGTTGGGCCTGGTTAGTACTTGGATGGGAGACCACCTGGGAACACCAGGTGCTGTAGGCTTGGGTGAAAGACCTGGCAACCCACTCCCAAAAATTAATCTTCCGTTGAAAATCCTATGAATAGCAGAGAAGTACTAACAATAGTTTTGGCTATTGTACATAGGGTCACTATGAGTCGGACACCTACTCAGTGACACCTAACAACAATAACATCTTTAAATGGAATATGTATTGATAGTCTGGATTCTTACAAAAGGTTGTATCTCATTTGGTTGTATCCAGTGCTGAGAGTCTTTGCTCTTGAAAATCCTTCTTGTTGTTGTTATTGGGTGCCCTCAAGTCGTGTCCCACTCATCGTGTCCCTCATAGGGTTTTCAATGGCTCTTTCAGGATTGCTTCTGGAGTGGATTGCCATGCCCTTCTCCCAAAATAGTTGTGAAACACTATGTTGTTAGGTGCCGTCAAGTTGTGTCTGACTCATAGTGACCCTCATTGGGTTTTCAATGGCTGATTGTTTAAGGATTGTATCGGGAGTGGATTGCCACGTCTTTATGCCATTTTTGGGGTACTGGGAATCGAACCCGGGACCTCAGAGACTGCAGAGCTACACTCTGCCAACTGAGCTAAATCCCAGCCCCCTGAAAAATCCTTAGGGATTTAAAAAAATTGAATCCAAAATTTATTCTCTTCAATTATGCTATGCCTTATGTTTTATTATAATTTAAAATTCTCAACTAGTATTATTTCTTTAAGAGCTTTTTATATATTTAGTTTAATTTAATAAACAGTAATAGTAATGCTCATAGAATATTTTTACTCCACCTGAATTTTGTCCTTTGTGTACACATGAGCAGTTTTTATATGTTGGAAACATTTGTTATTTTGTAATATTTTGGAGATTGTATACAAAGTCTTGAAACTCCATTTTTTAAACTCAGATTGTTAAATCCAGGCAATAAATACCTCAAAATCTATTCATAGGGTTTTCAATGGCTGATTATTTTTTGGGAGTGCATTGCTGAGTCCTTCTCCCAAGTCTACAGCATGCGGTGTTCCCAGGCAATCTCCCAACCAAGTAATAACCAGGGATTACTTGCCAGGGATCAGATGCCACAGTGGTACTGCTACAGGCTCTAACAACAACATACAGAGTCTTAAAACTCTATTTGAAACTCAGATTGTTAAATCCAGGCAATAAATACCTCAAATATCTCAGTGCAATTTTGTGTAGCTATTTATCCTCCATATTTTACTTCCAAATCATGTGTGTATATTGTTATCAAGTAAACAGTTTGTTTTTGAAGTTAGACCTTTTGGCTTTACCATTGACATATTGTCACTCAGGATTATCTTGGAATGAAAATCCATTTTGCACTTACCCTGTGTTTAATTAAGGTGTAATAAGGGACTCAGAAGGACTTACCTTCCCAACGGGGAGGGCTCAATATGAACTACCAGCATAGTATATGGATGGGGTGAATTATGTTAAGTATTACAGTTTCAGTGTCCCTGGTCTGACACCTTGTAGACCTGACTTGTGTCCCTTACCACTCACCACTGTGCAGTCTGCTAATTGTTGAGGTTAATACATCTTAAATTCCTTCTGTACTTGAATTATCTTTGCTTGCCTCCTTGGGAGAAATGATTGGAGATTAAAAAAATAAAACAAAACAAAAAAACCTCTGATTAAACTTATCTGTGACTTTCTTGCTGCTGCTTCTATTATGCTGTTGAATCAGTAGATTGAATTCTTCATTATTCTTTCCTCTCCTGTTTCAGAGCTTTTACAAGAAACCAGCAAACCTTTTTTTCTTTTTATCACAATGGTTAATGACTTTTAGTCATTTTAGTGCTGCAGGGCAGTTTTTTATTCTTCACATCAAACTCTTTTATATATTTTCTTACCCTTACTGAAAGAGAAGTGAGTTTTTCCTCTTTTTTTCAGGCAACATTTTTATCTACAAGTGAAGCTATTAAAAACATTTAAATACGTCTTTTCTTTTAATAGTTGCTATTCTGAGGATCTTTATAGAAATAATTTTGTTAAATAAGAAAAATAAAAATTTCCAAGTAGAAAAGAGAATACTAGAGTAAGCAGTTTCCACTACCTTAAGCAAGTGTTTTTTTTTTTTGTTTGTTTGTTTCTGTCTTAAGAACTTTTGCTGTCTTTGTACGTGATACAAGGATATGACAGGGACATGTGGCAATTCATATTGTAAGTCATGCTTTCCTACTATGATTTGCTTGCAGTTTGTCTTACCACTTTATTGAACATAGAGGCATTTAGCAGATCATCTATGATTAATGTAGTTTATGAAGATCTGTCACATTAGTTATAATAGTATTTAGTAGTCTGAATTCAGAAAAATTAGAATTTCTACTTTTTGGAGAGTAGAATCATGATTTTGAATATAGGCTTAGGTTTTAATCCCTCTTTCACTGTTTGTGTGGTGGGGTGCAAATTATCTGATCTTTTTGAAACTCAGTTTCCTGCTTAAAGAAGTAGAGAGAATATCACTTTCACACAGAATTAATTAAATGAATTGATAAATGCTTATTAATATAATATCTGGGCACTTTAAGATTGTTGTTGTTGTTAGGTGCCGTTGAGTTGGTATCCGACTCATAGCGACCCTCTGTACAACAGGGGAAACACTATTGTCAGTGCTTCTTTGCTGTTCATAGGGTTTTCAATGGCAGATTGGTTTTTGGGTGGGGGTTGCCAGGTCCTTCTCGCAAGCCTACAGCTTCTGGTGTTCCCAGGCGGTCTCCCATCCAGGTACTAACCAGGCCCGACCCTGCTTAGCTTCTGAGATCTGGATTCCGGGATCGGATTCCACAGGGCTATGGCTACAGGCGCTTCAAGATGATTCATATTATTATATCATGTAATTTTAACTGTATAATTGATATGAATGTGTAGTATATTTTGTTGATAATTTATTTCAGCTTTGCTGGGTTTTAAATGCAGATGAATATATTCTTGTAATGTATTTGCTTTGATCTCTCTTGAGCCTTTGAAGGCTTATTGTCTGTAATTTCTGAAACAGTAGTGGACACTGGTATTTCTGTTCATTTCACTCCTGCTTTGAGAACATACAGACATGGCTGCCATGTCAAAAATCTGAAAGGTGAAAGCCATGATCAGAAGGTCCAAATAAGCTTTCTAGTGACCTAAATGCTTATTATTCTTATATCTGAAGGTTGTACTTGGCTACTTGTCTGAATTTAAAGAAATTATATAGTCTGTAATATAGGTTTATATAACTTTGTTTTTTTCTGCTGGAAGTTGAACCCCAGGACTTGTATATATTAAGCACACTCTATCACTGAGCTACTCTCCCAGTCCTCTGGCAATGTTTTTATTACTTAGATTTTAGAATTCATACTGGTTAGAAGTAAATTCAAGTACCAATATATGAAAACTATATCTTAAAATCTTTTATTTTTATTAAAATCTTTTTAATAAAAAATAATCCTTTAGACCATTCTTTGTCAAACTAGAATCACCAGAGGCAATAATTTTCAACTTCTTTAGTTTTTCCTTGCTATATATTTCCAAATAGTAAGATTCTATAGCTGTTTTTTATTTTTTGTATGCTAATTAAGATTTTTATTCCTCTTTATAAATATTGGTGGGGTACAATGTAATAAGGCTTTTGCTATTTCCATTATGTGATTATTACATCACTTTTGGTTACACTTTCATCAGCTTACATGTTTCACAGAACATTTTGATTAGCATATGGTAGAAAATCATAGGCAATTATCGGTTATATTCCCTCTTTTCCCCTTGTATTGGTATTGTTGCATCATGTTTTGAGATTATCTTTTTCCTCTTTACCCTTCACATTATTTCCTCTCCTCTTGCCCCCTTCTTCAACCTCTGCTTCCCTCTCTAGACTCCTCTCCTCTTCTTTCTACTCTGCTTTCATTTTCCCTTCATAGGTAAGCCTGATTGATCATTTTCGTATGTATTTTTTTCCTCCCCTAAGTTAGATTTAGCTCATAAATATGAGTGAGAACATATGGTATTTCTCTTTTTGGGCCTGGATTTGTTTGCTTAAGAAGATGTTCTCCAGTTCCATCCATTTTGCTGCAAATGACATTATTTCATTCTCATTTATTGCTGAATAATATTCCATTGTGTGTATGTACCACAATTTTTTTTAATCCATTCTAACTGTTGATAGACATCTTAATTGGTTGCATATCCTTGTGACTATGAAGAGTACTGCATTAAATATGGAGATGCAGGTGTCTCTGTGGTATGTTGTCATATCTCCCTTTGGGTATATTCCCAGGAGTGATATAGCTGGGTCATTTGGCAGATTTATTTTTAGTTTTCTAAGGTATCTCTATATTTATTCCCAAAGTGGTTGTACTAATTTATAGTTCCACCAACAGTATAAAAGGGTTCCTTTTTTTTTTTTCCCCCTGCATCCTTGGCAGCATTTGTTATTATTTGTTTTGTTGATCTTAGCTATTCTTACTGGAGTGAGATGGAATCTCAGTGTTGTTTTGATTTGCATTTCCCTAATGGCTAGGGGCCTGCAGCTGTACAATTGTGATGTCTGATCTCAGAAGCTAAGCAGGGTTGGGCCTGGTTAGTACTTGGATGGGAGACCACCTGGGAACACCAGGTGCTGTAGGCTTGGGAGAAGGACCTGGCAACCCACTCCCAAATATCAATCAGCCATTGAAAACCCTATGAATAACAGAGAAGCAGAAACAGTAGTGTTTCTCCTGTTGTACATAGGGTCACTATGAGTTGGACACTGACTCGACAGCACCTAACAACAAAGCAATGGCTAGGAATATTGAGCATTTGTGCAGGTATTTCTTGGCCATTCATACTTCTTCATTTGAGAATTGTCTGTTCCTTTGCCCACTTATGTATTGTTATTTATTCTCCTGGAATTTGCTTTCTTATGCTCTTTGTATATTGTAGAAATTAGGCCTCTGTCAGATGGAAAGATTTTCTCCCATTTAGTAGGCTCTCCCTTAATTCTGTTGATTGTTTCCTTTGCTGTACAAAAGTTTTTTAATTTCCTGTAATCTCATTTGTCAATTCTTGGTGACATTTCCTGGGCAATTGGAGTCTTATAAAGGAAATACTTTCCTATGCCTATGTGTTGGTGTGTTTCTTAACTTTTCTTCTAGTAGTTTTAGGGTTTCTGTTTTTATGTTGAGGTCTCTTATCCATTTCAAATTGACTCTCACGCAAATTAAGAAATATGGTATATATTTTAAATTTTCTGCACATGGATATCCAAGTTTCCCAGCACCATTTGTTGAAGAGGCTATCTTTTCTCCATTGAATGTCGTTAGCCCTTTTGTCAAAAATCGGACAGCTGTAGTTGCATAGGTGTATCTCTGGGTCTTCAGTTCTGTTTTATTAGTCTTCTTATTATTGTGCTAGTTCCAAACCTTTTGTCAATATTACCCTGTAATATAGTTTGAAGTCAGGTATTGTGATCTTGCCTGCACTGTTTTTGCAGCTTAAGATTGTTTTGGCTATACATAGTTTTTTGTGTTTTCATATGAATTTTAGGATTTGTTTTCTATTTTTGCAAAGTCTGTCATCGGAATTTTAATGGGGATTACATTAAATTGCTTTTGGTAATATAGCCATTTTTACAATATTGATTGTCCCATTTGATGAGCAGGGGAAGTACTTCCATCTTCTAGTATCCTCTCTAGTGGCTTCTGATCCCATCAGATCTTGGAAGCTAAGGAGGGTTGGGTCTGGTTAGTACTTGGATGGGAAACCACCTGGGAATACTGGGTGCTGTAGGCTTGGGAGAAGGACCTGGCAACCCACTCCTAAAAACCAATCAGCCATTGAAAACCCTGTGAATTCACAAGCAGAGAAGCAGTAACAATGCTGTTTTGCCTGTTGTATGTAGGGTTACTATGAGTCAGGTACCGACTTGATGGCACCTAACAACAACAACAACAACAACAATAGAGGAATTATTTTTTTCTCCCTTTATTAGTAAATGTTAGTTGGTCCCAGAGTAATAACAGCTTTAGCTTTTTCCATTACATAGCTATTACATCACTTTTGGTTACCCTTTTATTAACTTATGAAGTTTATGGAATCTTTTGACCAATACGTAGTAAAATTCATGCATGTTTGGGTTATATTCTCCGATTTTTTCAATATACTCAAAAAATTGCCTCATTTACACTGAGATTATCCTCTCTCCTTTTTCCCCTCTACATTGATTCTCCTTCCCATCCCACCTTCTGCAATTTTCCTTCCCTATGCTAGTTCCCTTCCTCTTTCCCTTCCTCTTTCTGTTCTTTATATTGTCCCTTCCTTGCTAAGTTTAATTGTGTGATTTTATATATCAACTTATTTTTAAAAAGATTTTTTCTTTCTTCAAGGTTCAGCTTCCACCTATGAGTGAGAACATATAGTATTTCTCTTTCTGAGTTTTGTGTTTGTTTGCTTAAGATGATGTTCTCTAGTTCCATCAATTTTACTGCAAATGACATTATTTCACTTTTTTGTTACTGAATAGTATTCCATTATGTATATGTACCATAATTTTTTTATCCAGTCTTTTGTTGATGGGCACTTTGGTTGGTTCCATATCCTTACTGTTGTGAAAAGTGCTACCTTGAATATGGAGATGCAAGTGTCTCTGTGGTATGATGACTTGTTTCCCTTTGGGTATATTCCCTGTAATGGTGTAGCTGGGTCATGTGGCAGTTCTATTTTTAGTTTTTTAGTATTTTTAGTTGAAGTATCTCCATATTGATTTCCAAACTGGTTGAACCAACTTACAGTCCTGTCAACAGTGTAAGAGGGTCCCTTTTTCTCTACAGCTTTGTCAGCATTTGTTATTATTTGTTTTGTTGATCTTGGCCATTTTTACTGGAGTTAGGTGGAATCTTAGAGTTGTTTTGATTTGCATTTCCCTAATGGCTAGGGGTATTGAGCATTTTTTCATGTGCTTCTTAGCCTCATAAACTTCTTTACTTGAGAACTGTCTGTTCAATTCCTTTGCCCACTTGTATTTGGGTTTTGTTGTCTTAGGATTTGCTTTCTTGAGTTCTTTGAAAATTCTAGAAATTAGTCCTCTATTGGATGTGTAGGATGAGAATATTTTCTCCCATTCAGTGTCTTCCTTAACTCTGTTGATTGTTTCCTTTGCTGTACAGAAGCTTTTCCATTTCATGTAATCCCATTTGTCAATTCTTGGTGCAATTTTCTGAGCAATTAGAGTCCTATTAAGGAAATGCTTTCCTATGCCTATGTGTTGGGGCATGTTTCCTATCTTTTCTTCTAGTCATTTTCAGGTTTCTGGTTTTATGTTGAGGTCTTTTATCCATTTTGAGTTGACTCATGCAAATTGAGAAGTACAGGCCTGTTTTCATTTTTCTGCAGATGGAAATCCAAGTTTCCCAGCGCCATTTGTTGAAGAGGCTATCTTTTCTCCAATTTGTGTGTTCAGCCCCTCTGTGAATTAGCCCCTCTGTGAAAGACCAGGTGGCTGTAGTAGCATGGATGTATCTCTGGATCTTCAGTTCTATTCCACTGGTCTTCAGGAATATTTTTGTGCCAGTGCCAAGCTGTTTTTGCTACTATAGCTCTGGAGGGTAAAGTCAGGAATTGTGATTTTGCCTGCACTGGTTTTGCAGCTTAAGGTTGTTTTCAGTATATGTGGTCTTTTGTGTTTCCATATGAATTTTTGGATTATTTTTTCTATATCTGCAATGTCTGTCATTGGAATTTTAATGGGTATTGCATTAAGTCTGTAAAT
This sequence comes from Pedetes capensis, assembly GCA_007922755.1. Classification (NCBI taxonomy): domain Eukaryota; kingdom Metazoa; phylum Chordata; class Mammalia; order Rodentia; family Pedetidae; genus Pedetes; species Pedetes capensis. The sequence continues at coordinate 120,459 of VMDO01002194.1, forward strand.
TGCTTTTGGTAGTATAGCCATTTTTAGAATATTGATTCTCCCAGTCGATAAGCTGGGGAAGTCCTTCCACCTTCTAATATCCTCTGCAATTTCTTTCTTTAATGTTTTGACGTTTTACTTGTAGAGGTCTCCAGGGTCTTTGGTTATATTGATTCCTAAGTATTTAAATTTTTGTTGAGTTCCTCTCTGAGGTCCCAGGTTTGAGTCCCAGCACCTCAAAAGTGGGAGAAGGATGTAGCAATCCACCCCCAAGGCAATTCTGAAACAGTCAACCATTGAAACCCTATAAGGGTTTTCACGAGTTGACAACACATAACAGCAACAACAATCCTGAAAGTGATTGTTGCCTTAATTTCCTTCTGTTCCTCCTTATAGTTGGTGTAAATGAAGGCTACTGATTTTTGAGTGTTAATTTTGTATCCTGCTACTTTGCTGAAGGACTTAATTAAGTCTAAAAGTTTTCTAGAGGAGTTTTTGGGATCCTTTAGGTAAATGATCATGTTGTCCACGAATAAGGATACTTTGACCTCTTCCTTGCCTATCTGTATTCCTTTGATTTTCTTCTCTTGTCTGATTGCTTTTGCTAGGACTTCAGTCACAATATTGAATAAGAAACAGAGTGGGCATCATTATTTTGTAACTGATCTTAGAGGGAATGATTTCAATTTTTCCCGATTTAATATAATATTGGCTGTATGTTTGTCATAGATAGCTTTTATGATATTGAGGTATTTCTCTATTATTCCCATTTTCTCCATGACTTATATCATGAAAAGATGTTGTACTTTGTCAAAAGCCTTCTCAGCATCAATTGAGATGATCGTGTGATTTCTCTCTACAAGTCTCTTGATACATTGAATTACATTGATTTTAGTTTACTGAATCAGCTTTGCATCTGTAAAATGAAACCCACTTGATCATGATGTATGTTCTTTTTTATGAGATGCTGAATTTGGTTTGTTAGAATTTTCTTGAGAATTTTTACATGAATGTTTATCAGAGAAATTGGTCTATAGTTTTCTTTCTTTGAAGTGTCCTTGCCTGGTTTTGGTATCAAGGTGATACTGGCTTCAAAATGAGTTTGGAAGTGTCCCTTCACCTTCTGTTTTATGAAATAGTTTGAAGAGAATGGGTATTAATTCTTCTTTGAAGGTTTGATAGAATTCTGCTTTGAGCTCATCAGTGCTTAGAGATTTTTTATTACTGTCTCTATTTCAGTGAATGTAATGGGTCTGTTTAAACTGCTTATGTTCTTCAGGCTTAATTTTGGTAATTGATATATGTTAAGGAACTTGTCTGTTTCTTCTGTATTTTTGTTTATTTGGGAGTACAATTTCTCAATGTATTCCCTGATGATCTTCTGGATTTTGTTGGCTTGGTGGTTATGACTCCATTCTCATCTCTAAATTTTTAAATTTGGGCCTTTTCTTTTTTTTGTTTTGGTGAAACTGACTAGGAGGGTATTTATTTTATTAACCTTTTTGAAGAACCAGCTTTTTGTTTCATGAATTCTTTGAATTGTCTTTTTAGTTTCTAATTGGCCAATCTCTGTTTTGATCTTAATAATTTCTACCTGAGTACTTTGGGGTTGGCTTGTCCTTGGCCTTCTAGAGCCTTAAGATGTGTCATTAAGTTGTTTAATTGTGCCTTCCCTAGTTTGTTATGAAGGCATTCAATGGCTATGAGCCTTAGAACTGCCTTTGCTGTATCCCATAAGTTTTGGTAGGATATGTTTTCATCCTTGTTTGATTTCAGACATTTTAAATTTTCCTCTTTGATTTCTTCAGTGGCCCATTGACCATTCAGCATTGTATTATTTAATCTCCATAAATTTGTAACATTTCTGAAATTCTTTTTTAGTTGTAGTTTTATTCCGTTGTCATCTGATGAGGTACAGGGGATGATTTCTATTTTGTGTATTTGTTGAGGCCATTTTTGTGGACTAAAATGTGGTCTGTCTTAGAAAAAGTTCCATGTGGTACTGAGAACAATGTGTATTTCACATCTGATGGATGAAATATTCTGTAGAGGTCTGTAAAGTCCAGTTGGTCTGGAGCTATTTAAGTCCATTGTCTCTCTGGTAATCTTTTTTTTTCTTTGATGACCTGTGTTTTGTTGAGAGTGAAGTATTGAAATCTCCCATAATTATTGTGCCTGGCTCAGTGGGTTCCCGTATCTCCAATAAAGTTTGTTTTATGAAGCTAGGTGCACTTGTATTTGGTAAATTAATATTAAGTATTATTATGGATTCCTGGTTGACTTCCTTTTACCAATTAATGTGTAGTGTCATTTTTCTCTTCTGATTGATTTGAACTTGAAGTCTAAGTTGTCAGAAAGTAGTATCACTACTCATGCTTTTGTTTGGTTCCCACATGCTTGGTGTATCTTTTTCTAGCCTTTAATTTTCAGCCTTTCATGGTCTTTATGTATGAAGTGAGTCTCTTGAATGCTGCATATCAAGGGTTTAAATTTTTTAATCCAGTTGGCCAGTCTGTACCTCTTGAATGGTGAGTTAAGACCATTTATATTATTTAAAGTAATTATTGAGATGAGCTTATTATTCTGCATCAATTTGGTGTTTGTTTTCTATTTTTTGATTCATTTTTAATCTATTGTTTTCTTAAGTTCCCCTCATGTTTAATATTCATTCATTTAATGTAGTTTTTGGGGTTGTCTTGCCTCTGCCATGTGCGGTGTTTCATTGAGGATCCTCTACAATGCTGGCTTGGGGGCTGTGAATTCTTTAAACAAGTCAATATTATGGAATGTGTTGAACTTGCCATCTGTTTTAAAAGTTAAGAGTCACTGGGTAATGCAGTCTTGGTTGACAGTTACTCTTTTTTAGAACTTAAATGATGTCTGACCAAGCTTTTCTTGCCTTTAAGATTGCTGTTGAGACATCAGCTATTATTCTGATGGGTTTGCCTTTGTAAGTGAGTTGGCATGTCTCTCTTACAGCTTTCAGAATAACTTCTTTGTTCTCTAGATTTAGCTTTCCAATTTTAATGTGTCATGGAGAGGATCTGTTCTAATCTAGTCTGTTTTGGTTCTGACTGTTTCAGTTCTCTAGGTATCCAGCTCTTGCCTTAGGTTTGGGAAGTTCTCATTTAATATCTCTTTGAATAAATTTCCTAATCCTCTCATGTCACTTACTGGTCCAAGAATTTGCTAGCTGTCTTTAGAATACTTACTTGACTAATATACCTTTGAATTATTTCTTGTTCTTTTGTATATGAAAATCTGATCGTGTTACTGACATAGTAGTAGGTTTTAGAGCAGCAGTAAAGATGAACATGTGTGTTCAATCCACAAGTAATATTAAACATTTTAATTCCAAAATCTAGTTTATGTTTCTACATGTTTTCTTCTTTTTTACAGGAGAAACTCAAATTAGGATCATAGGAATAAAATTAGAAAATGTTATTGTTTGTAAGGATTTTAAATGGGCCTTGTCTTATCCCCAATCATCAAATGTGTATTTTTGAGATTTTGTATTAGCCTGCTGTCTCTCAGTATGAATCAAATGATTGTAGGAGTAGAGAGTAGGGAATCAGAGTATATATGAACGAATATCAGGGAAAGCAAGCTAGCATTGACTACTGTTTATGGGAATGAGTTCCTTACCTTTTTTAATATTTTTACTGCAGTAATTATACTACGCTTTGACTTTGGGAGAATTGTAGCTCAGTACTTATTTCTGCTTTAAGAAGTTAACTGTTTTGACTTTTAAATTTAAATATCTAAATCAGTAGTGTCCAGTTCCACTAGCCACATGTGGCTGTGTAGATTTAAATTAATTACAATGAAAATACAAAATTCATTTCCTCAGTTGTATTAGCCACATTTTCAAGTCTCAGTAGCCAGCGTGACTACTGACTAATTGTGATACAGTGCTGCTTGAGAGCCATCTCAGGCTAATATAGTGTATATCACATTAATAACTTCACATATATCACATAGTACTGAAAAGTTCAGTGTTAAATTTTTTCAGCCATTCATAATTGTCATGAGTCTATTCACTCATTTTCTCTTTAAAGCTCCAAATTGTGGGAAGAACTCTCCTTATGTGGATTAAAGTTCTGATAATTGTGTCTTTTTTCCCCCCCAGACAGTGCAATGCTTGCTAGACAGTGGTGCCGATATTAACAGGCCAAATGTATCAGGAGCCACTCCATTGTACTTTGCGTGCAGGTATGATATTTTGTATTTTCAGATGCAACCATTAAAGAATGTTATATATCTGCTATATTTTCAAACACCAATATTTGTGTATGTTTTCTAAAGCTCTTCCTGCACATGTGCTTTCTTCTAAGATGAAGAATAGCATTACAGTTTTGTGACTTACCTAGTGGAGGGAAAGCATTTTCTATTATATTTAACTGCCAATGTTTTTATGTTATTGGTGGGAGCTTTCAATTTAGTTGAGAATTTTAATTTTAGGACAAATTAATAATCCAGTCATTCCCATAATTCACTTGTCAGTTCCCTTGAGATAAGCTATTGAAGTATGTCCTGGTCCAGAACCATGTCTTTACTTTCTCTGTACGTAGAACTTAAAAAAAAAAAAAAATCAGCTGGGTGCGGTGGTGTACGCCTACAATCCCAGCAACTTGGGAAGCAGAGGCAGGAGGATCCCAAGGTTGAGACCAGAGGCAGTCTGTGTAATTCAGTGAGACCCTGTCTCAAAAGAGTTAAAAAAAAAAATGGGATAGGGATGCAGCTCAGTGGTACAGCATTTGCAAAGCATGTAAGCGCAAGGCCCTGGGTTCAACCCCCAGTATTGGAAAAAAAAAAAAATGAATCAGTCTTGGTAGATATTAAATTATGCATTATTTTATAGTTCTGTCTTGGTTCTTTTTCTTGAATTGTACATTTTCACATCTATTTATGTAATCAGCAAACATTATCTAGCACTCACTTGGTGCTCTACATTATTACTGATATTAATAATACAGAAATAAATAGGGGCTGGGGTTATAGCTCAGGGTAGAGTGCTTGCCTAACATCCACAAGGCCCCAGTTTCCATCAACAACAGTAGAGGGTGAGGGGAACCCAAACAACAACAAAAGTCAAACCTATACCAGGCCCTGTGGTGCACACCTGTAATCCCAGCTACTCATGACAGGAAGATCGCACATTCAAGACGGAGGCATCTATGCACTTTAGCAAGTCTCAAAACTAAAAAAATAAAAAAGGGGTTGGGGGTGCAGTTCAGTGGTGGAGTACTTGCCTAGTATGCGTGAGGCCCTGGGTTCAACCTCCAGAACTGCAAAAGAAAGGAAAAGAGAAGAGAAGAAAAGAGAGGGGGTGGGGGAGGGTAGGAAAGGAAGAGAAAGAAAGGGAAGGGAAAGGAAGGGAAGAAGACAAATCCAGTTCCTAAAGAACTTTCATAATTGTGCACATGTACTTCTATCCACACATATACACACATATGTACATATATGTATATAATGTTATATAAATGTAGCTTGCAGTTAGCAGTGCACAAAACACCATAATAGTTCTTTTTGATTTAAATTGTACTCTTCCCTTGGTATCCCTGATATTGGATCCAATATCTACCCCCATACATACCAAAATCTTATAATACTCAGATCCCTTATATAAAATGCTATAGTTATTGCATCTAATCTTCAAACATCTTCCTGTATAGTTTAAATCACCTGTAGATTACTTAAATTACTCTTACTTACTTAATTACTTACTTATTTATTTATTTATTTATTTATCTATTTGGGATAAGGTCTCACTATGTAGCATAGGCCTGGGACTTACCATCCTCCTCATTTAGACTCCCTTCTAAGTGCTGGGATTACAGGATACAGATGTGTGTCACCACTTCTGGCTAAATTGCTTTGGTTTTATAAGTAAATTAAACATGATTGCTAAAATCAACACTGTGTGGTCTGCAGATGTAGCTCAGTGGTAAAGCACTTGCTTACCATTCTCGAGGCCCTGGGATGGATCCCCAACAGCTCAAAAGTTGTTGTTGTTAGGTGTGGTTGAATTGGTATCTGACTCATAGTGACCCTAGGTACAACAAGCAAAATACTGTTGTCAGTGCTTCTCTGCTATTCCTAGGGTTTTCAATGGTGGATTGATTTTTGGGAGTGGGTTGCTTCATCCTCCCAGCACAAAAATTAGGTAGCCCCAAATTCTAGCTAATGTAATTCTTTAAATTTACCTCTCCACCTGCTCACCTCCCCACCATTTTGAGTGGTTCTTATTCTGATTTATGCTTTGTTTTGTTTTTTGTTTTTTGCTTTTTTGGCAGTACTAGAGGGGTTGAGGCCAGGGCCTTGTGCATGTTAGGCAAGTGCTCTACCATTGAGCTGTACCTCAGCCCATTTTTTATTTTGAGACAGGGTCTTGCTAAGATTTTCCTGCCTCAGCCTCCTGGATTGCTAGGATTACAGATGTGTGCCATCCCCTGGCTCAGAATGATTCTTATTCTTAAAAGATTTTATCATGGTTTTCTTTTTAAAAACTCCTGTCAGCCTTTATTAGTTCATCTAATGAATCAGTCTTATTGATTGATTTAGTCTTCATCATGATGGAGCTCAGTAGTAGAGTGCTTGCAGAGTATGTGTGAGGTCCTGGGCTTAACTCCCTCCACTCACAACTTTCTTTTCTCTTTTAGCTGAAAGACTAAATTTTGTGTGTCTTTTTTCTAGATACTTTAATTAAACTTTTAAACAAGAAGTTTGTGTCTCAGAGATACTAAGCTTTTAGAATAGTATTATCTCTGTCTATATGGGAGAAGGATGTGGCAATCCACTCCCAAAGCAATCCTGAAAGGATCAGCCATTGAGCCTATGAGTAGAGATGCATTAACATAGTGCCTGGCATGACAACAGTCTCAGGGAGTATTTCATTCTGATGTACGTAGGGTCACTATGATTTGGACCCTACTCAACAGTATCTAACAACAATAACAACAACATGTAAACACTGTGTAAATAGTTTTTATACTGTATTGTTTAGGGAATAATGACAAGAAAAAAGATGTACATATTCAGTACAGGTACAACAATTGACTGCCTGCAGT